>MU671529.1:0-12833 GCA_026770625.1 Nicotiana glauca | reverse complement strand
ACCTGGAAGTAAAAGGAAATCAATGAGATCTAGTGACAAAAACAGGATCAGCACGATGATAACAACAGCAATCAACTAGCCTCAATCAACACCAGTTACTCCACAGCAATATCAGATCAATCAACAGCAAACCAGTATATAACCCGTCACAGAAATGTAACTTCCACACAAAAACTCGACAATCAAATTCCAAATTGAATGTTAAAACTAATGAGACAGTAGGATTCTCGAGCTATTTCTGATATTTTTTTTGTAGTTTTGAGTTTCGAAAAATGAGAAATCTCTAAGATGAAGATGCAGAGATGATTTTAATATGATTTCAGATTGGCCAGGCTTCAAAAACTTTGTAAAATGCTTTTAGAATTTTTAGGGGTTCCCAAAAACTTTCTAATGAAGGCAAATACATGCCTATTTATAGACTTAAATGGGAGGGAACTTCAGATTTCAATTATTTTCTCATTAGTCCTCTAATTTCTAACTTGTTGCACAAGTAAGTGCAATTGTTTATTTAAAATGTACACTACAGCCCTTTCTAGAATGTTCTAGCTAATTTTACTATATTCATACCCTTTGTAATGCCCATTATGCCCTCACTTCAATTTAAAAATTACTTAATTGCCTTTTTTACTACCCATATTACCCTTGTCTCCTTAGTCTTATTACTATTACCCCATTTTCTATACCCAGAATGCCCCTACTTCTTATGGTTTATTACTAAGGGCCCTTTTTAAGATTCCCAAAATACCCCTGCATTTTAAATGTTTTACTAAGTAACCGAGCACTTTTCCCATCCTTTCATCCCATGAATTATTTATTTGAATTTTATCATAAACTAACTGATTATTCAGAATTTAATCAAATTTAACTATTGAATTTATTAATAACTAAGGGACTAACAGCTATAACTAATTCGAATAACTAATCTCAAAATATACTAACAAATATTCGAACTAATTAGTGCTGATTAATCTCAAACTAATTAGATCTAACAATTAATAGAATCGACTAATTTCAGAAAAGTGAAACAAACAAATAAAATTATTCTAAAAATCAAATTAATATCTAATTACTTAAGTAGGTTTTAACAAAAACAGAATTTTAAAAGTCAAAAAATGGAAAACAGGCAAAAAAATCATACAAAAACTATATGCACGAAATAGAAAACCAAGGAACAAAGGTAATATAATAATAATATAAAAAAAAAAAGAAACTTAGCTTTGGAATTTTTTTAACGGACAATCTTTTTTTTTTGAATTTTCTTTTTAGTCGTGAAAGATTTCCAGAGTTCTTCAGAGGTCTTGGCATCGATTTCTTGAATTTCTTGGTCACCGGCGAACCTTAGATCTTATTTCGAGCCGTTTCAGTGACTTTTTAGGGCTCGAAACTTGTTACAATAGTGATGAGGGTAGTAAAGGGGTGGTTTGGTATGATTTTGGACTTGATTGGTCGAAGCGGTGTTCGCCGGAGTGGGGCTCCGGCGACATTTAAACTAATATTCGAAAAAATATAGGCGTGTTCGAGGAAAAAGATTTAGAGGGGTGGAAAGGGGAAGCCTAAAGCTTTTTATGGTGTAAATGGGGAAGGCAACGGAGTAGGTATTGTATCCCGCCGGTAGAGTTTCGGCGGGATTGGTGAGAGGAAAAAGGGGCGGCTAGGGTTTGTGTAGAGACGGGTGGAAGGTGAAATGATTAATGGTGTAAGTATACACCGGTGTATTTAAAAGGCATCTAAGATTCTGAGCCGTTGGATTAAGTATATTAACGGCTCAGATCACTGGGCTTTGAAACGGTGTCGTCTCATTTAAATGACGATTCCATTCTACACGTTGGATCAATCAACTGAATGGCCAGGATTTGACGACTGAAACGTCGTCGTTTGGCTTATTAAATGGTTTGTACATCTGACCGTTTGATCAAATAAATTAATGGCCCAGATCTCTTAAACTTATACGGTGTCGTTTGGTTTTAAAACCAAGCAAACGGGTATTTCTTTTTGGGCTTGGGGTTAATTGGGCTAGTCCAATTTTGTGTATATTTATATGATTTATCTTGTATTTCCTTTTGTATTTTGTATTTTTGTATTTCTTCCTTGTATTTTCTTTTCTTTTATTTTTTCTGATTTTTCTAATTTTAAAACTAATTAATTTCTATTTTTTATGGTATTTTTCAATTAAAACATAAAAATGCTGTTGTGATTTTTCTTTAATTTGTTCTTAAAAATGTATTAATACCAAAATTGTAAAATTAAAATCCTAATACTCATGCATGTTTTTTTTAATATTTTTATGAATTATTATGCAGATAATTAACACAAAAATGCCACAAATATTTAACAAAATTTAAAAATTATTTTGTTTGGATTTTTTTAGGAATAATTTGCTTAGGGCAAACATCACGTGCTCACAGTGATGCCGTGCTGTTTCTGTTATTTCTTATGGTGAGAACGAGAGTAAAAGCATTGTTGATACCCAATTTTTTCCTATATATTTTTTATACTCAAAATATTCTCAAAATAGAATGTACATGCACATATAAGCATGCCCAAATTTTTTTTTTTTTAAAGATTTTTAAAATCAGTTTATTGTCTAGTTTTATATTACAAAATTTAATAATTATTTCCAAACTAGCATTTTTGGTGAATGATTTATTTCATACTCATGTTTACACCAATATACAATTAAGGAAATTTTTGCATATTTTTACAAAGTTATTTGATATTTTTAAGCTAAATTGCATAAAATTGTAATTATAGCCTATATTGCAATTAATAGCATTTTGTAATTATAAAATTATTTTCAGTATTTTTGGATTAACATTTATATATTATGAATTAATTCAATGCCTTTAATTTGGTTTTAAAATCATTATTGCTATTGTATAAAATAATAAAAGGGAAAAACTGGCTATTTAACAAACAGCCTTATTAATTTCAATTATAGCCAAATTGGCCACACCCCTATCAGATTTTTAAATGGCCCAATACCTTATTTTAAGCCAACCCAGCCCAATCCCCAAAACAACCCGGTCCAATCCGTTTTAATCTGAGCCGTTGATAAAATGCGATCAACGACCCGGATTTAATTACCCTAATTAAATCTAAACTACACCCCCCCCCCCCAAAACCCCTCACTTTATCTAAGACTCTCTCTCTTTATATATCATCTCTCCCTTTCCCTTCTCTCTAGAACCTTCAGGTTCTCTCTTCTTCTCCGATGAACTCCACCGCCTCTCCGGCCACCTCCAATCACACCCCACTCGACCATCAACCGCCATGACACCTTAGACTACCGGTTCTCTCTATTTTTGAGACCCCAAAACCCCCACCATGCGAATCAATCCCTCAAGGCTTCACCTGGTCTGTTTATGGCCATCTCTGGCCACCTTCCTTTAACCTTGGGGCTCCGATGGGCCTTTCACCGTCCTGTGCAACACCTATGGGACCGTCGAGGCTTATGGACTATAGCGATTGAGACCTAGGGTTCCGGGTTCTGCCATTTGATGGTTCTCCGGTGTGATTTCAGGCGAAATCACAACCCTTCTGTTACGATCTATGAGGTTTCAACAGGTTTTCTCCATTTCTATTAGGGTTTCCCCTTTTGAAACCCTAGCTCTCTCCTGAACCTCTCAAAACAGTGCTATTCTTATGATATTTTCGTGTTTTCCTCTACATTCTGCTTATTTTCGAGTTCATTCCGCAAAACCTTTTATTTTGAATCATTTTTTTACTCTCCTTGAGAATTAGGATTTTCTTAGATTTCTTTATGCATGCTTTGACTGATTCTCTTTATGGTTAAAAACCTCTTCTTTGTTTATTCTGACTAATTTCTATGCTCTTATTCTTTTAGTTTGACTCTGCTAAGAAATCCTAATTTCTAAAATGTTTACTTGTTCGATTAAGTGTGTTGGCATCTCTCTTTGCCTTGGTTATGCGTGTTAGAATAATTTCCTTTGCCTTGTCTCTATGTGTTAGTTTGTTTCTTCGTGTATCAGCCTGATTTTTCTTTCTTAAGTTCTGTCTGCTAGCCTATTTGCTTGACTCCTGTTAATGTTTCATAATCACCGTGCTTTGAGTATGACTTGTTTGTTTCCACAAAGCTCTGAGTGATTGTGTTTGCTCATGTCTTGTTCCCCTTCTGTCTATGTAGCTAATTTTGGCTCGCTACTTGTGTTCATTCACCTCTATTTATATGATGAAAATGCAGAATCATGACTTCACATGATTGATTCTAATTTTCCTTAATTGATTGGTAATTCAAAGAACTTTCTTTTAAACCCTAGTATTCTACTTGCCCATCTAAATTAATTGGTCTTGTTACCTTATTTGTTATAGTACTCTGTTCTTTTAAGCCTTTCCTTAATTAGAATTTTTCTGAATTTGGTCTTAATTGGCTATTAGGTACGGTACTGAGTCTCGATTCCTTCCCTTATTTTATTTTGCACTAATTTTTCCCTACTTGCCTTATATGCTGCTGAATCTCTTTGTTTGATTTTGATTCCCTTGATTAATGGGAGTACTTTCTTGATTCTTTGATTACTTGATTCCGAGTTCTTTAATTAACATAATTCTGTAAATTTTACCTTATTTCACCCTTACTCTCAACTATAAATACCCCTGCCTTTATAAAAAGAAAGAGAGTCTTCTGACTTACATATCACTAAATACTTTAAAATCTGCATTCTCTCTTGCTCTTCTTCTCTATTGTTGTACTTTGCTCCTGCTTGTTATTAGCCGGCTGAAAGCCAAGGCTAATATAGGTCACTCATTTGTCTTTGCATTCTGCTTTTGCTCTTTTACTGGTATGTCTTCTATTTGATTTACAGCAACCAAAAGCAACATGTTTTTATTCATATTGCACTTCCTCTTATTTCTTTTATGCTTCTATTTATGGTTCTGCTGTTTACAGTGTAATTAGCATGCCTCCTTGCTAGTTCATTGATGTAATTACCCTTTCCTCAATTCAGCATGTTTACTGTTTCCCTTACTTGTTTGCTACAACTTTTCCTTACTCCCAGTGCATTATCAGCATGTAATCATGACCTCCCTAGCTATTAAGTAACCCGGAACCCCTTTCCTGAGCATGATGTGTGAGTTTGTTTGGCATCCCTCAATTTAAGGCTCTTAAGCCCTTGGCATGAACACTTTGTGATGTGTTATGACTGTTCAAGCCTTTCTATGCTTTCTTTGATGTCTGCGTGTGTGCAAATCTGTCATTACATGTGAATTACTTGTCCCGCTTTTGCCTTCCCCTCTTTGTGTTTGCTTCCCTGAACCATGTGTGATATTTTAGTTTTGAGATTGCTCTACTCACCACCCTTTCAAGACTGTTACACTCTTCCATTATTTTCTTTCAAAAAAAAGTTGATTCTTGTTGGATCATTTTCAAACTATTTTTTTCAAACTCAATTCCTTTTAAAAATTATACCAAGCACTCTCACTACTCTTAGGAAATAGGTTCTGCCCCCTTCGTATGAGTATTGCTTTGGGTACCTCTGAGTACCCACTGAACTTTGACACATAAGGCTAGCATTCCACTACACATATCCTGCAATTTTCTAAATTGTCTAGGTGCTTGTATTGGCCAGGGACCAAATGGGGGCCCTAGGGAGCTTTGCCGCACCTAGACCATGGCAAAGGTTGTGAACTCGAAGGGGTTGAGGTTGGAATATTGGGCCTGATGGAAGGCTCCCTATAGTGTAGCATCATATTTTTTTATGTTGTAATTCAGATGTTACTGGTTTGTAATAATTTTGTAAACAGACAATTGTGGTGAATAGTGAATATGGGGGAGGGTTATGCATGCTTAGTATAAATCATGGGTAGAAAATATGCTTATAGGATTCTATCTATTATTTGCGCAATAGACAACATGTATAGGTCATGCATCTCATTCATTAGAAATCCTGTTTTAGGTTCCTTATTTTCATTTTGTCATTACGCTCACCTTGTAACCATAATCAGTTAATAATCAATAAGCAGTTAACAACAAACCAACAATTTGTCATTACTGCATTAGCATATTAGAAATCATGTTTTTAGGAATTCTTATGTGCATTAGATATCCTGCCTTTATGACTTCTCGTTCAAATTACGGTAATTGATTCCTGTTTAGCTAACGACTTTGTTAAAATATGGCTAAGTGGGTTAAAACATTTTTTTACAACTATCTTTTCACGCGTGAATCAGAATTAAGATATGAGTGTTCATCTTCTAATAATCAGGTAATGTATGACGACGCCTAGACAAACCTTAGGCTCGTTAAGAAGTGATCGATTGTATTTCTATTAGTCTAAAACCAATCAACTCCCTTAAGTTTTAACTTTGAAGTTCCCTTTCGTGTTGAGATCTTCTGAAGTTCACTCAGCTTTCCTTTTCTTAAAACAAAAACTCTGCTGAAAACGATTTTTTATAAAATGACACACCTTTACTTTTACTGGTTTCTGATTTTTATGTCTGCAAATCTCTAGGTTACCTTCTATGTCCAGAATCGTGCTATTATTATTACTACTTTATTTCTGAAACCAAGTTCTAACTGTGAAAAATCCCTATCTTTTGAGACGGTAATTATGTTTAAGGCATGCTACTTGTATGTTTTGTTTGAGGAGGTGTACATGGGCCTTTACGTGTTTACATGCTTCCCCCCCTCCAACATGCAGTATGTATTTTGTATGTCGCCTTATATTTTGTCCTTTGAAAACCAATCAGTCTAACATCCTACCCTTTAGGATTAGTAGTCCTAAGTACCTCTGGGACTGATAGGATGGGGCGGATAATAGCATGCAATAAGTGAAACGAGACCATTCCGCGTTTAATACCTTAACGGGGTGGAAGGGTAGAATATGGATATTATGACCACGCGATAACACCACATGTATAAACGGTTACCGGGTGTTGTGTGGGGTGATCCATATTATGTATAAACCTAGGACTCCCCTCCCTTTATGTGCTTTCTTATTTGTTTTCTCTATAAGTTATTTAAATCCTTTTTTTTTTCTTCACGAAATCCTGCATTATCTTTTTCTCAAATGAGTTTAAACTTGTGTGCAAGCCCCTTTATTTGAGCCCTAATTGCTTATTTGTAAAGTCACAATAGTAACATGGCCGAGAACCACACTAGTGGATTTGAGGGGTGCCTAACACCTTCCCCTCGAGATAATTTCTAGCCCTTACCCGAACTCTGGTTTTCCAACTCAAAAAACTCTTAGTGTCCTAATGCACTTAATCATTAGGTGGCGACTCTCCAAATCCAAAACCCAAATTTCAAACGGGAATAGAGTTGTCTTTCCAAATGTCGTAAACCCGATTTCGTGAGGAAAAAGGGGGCGTCGACAGCATGACTACTCTGCTGGGGATTTCTTTAGGCTTTTACCACTTCATGTTATATGTGCTTTATTGATCCCTTTTTTATATTATATTGCTTTATTTAATACCTTTATTCGAAACTGACTTGGCTTTTGTTTCTTTTTCTTTACTGCTTTCATTTACTACTTTCCTTCAATGTCGTTGTAATTTTCAAGCAACTATTGTAATCATTATGAACGTGAAAATACGTGACAATTTGTTTCATTTTTGTAATTGCATCTTCAATATCATATTCCATTCGTGCCAAACAAATACCATAGCAATGATTATAATGAGTTGTTGCGCTCTTCCGATATTATTACCCCCTAAATTTGGCAAAGGCATATTTGAGGTAAAACCAGTCGATCATCGGTGCAGTCGACGGTTCCGTGCCTTTCTCTCTTGAGTTGCCCACTCAAGGGTATCGGTCTAATACCCCATAGAAATCTTATTCTATTTAACGGTGCATGCATCACTGTAAAAGCTAGCCAAGTCAGTTATGATGGCCACATAATGACTCTTTAAGATAGCTTTGTCCAAATTCCACTGGGTTTCCTTGGAACCCAAATGGGAAACACCATATTCTGTGCATTTATTTGGAGAACTAAATGTCATTATGCTAATTATTGATTTAAATAGTCGAGTCCGGTGGGGTAAGGGACTAACACTTTGTTTTGCAGAAAATGAGGCACAAAATCCCCAGATTCGGCATGGTAACCAACATTCACCCGAGGTTGATAAGTTGGTGGGAAGACCTTCACTCTAGTGACCAGACTCTCATCCACAAATATTTGGGGAATTTACCATCTCTTTTGGAAATCCAGCCTGACAACAAAATCATAGAGGCTGCGACCTTATTCTGGGATAGTGATAGATTAGTGTTTCGATTTGGGGACCTGAAAGACCCCTTTGCTCGAAGAAATATGAGGGTTAGCAGGTATTCCTTGGTAGACTCCGAGTTTGCTTATGCCAGAAAATCACAAGGGTAGGGGTTTCCTCAAGATGATGGGACTGAAGAAAAACCCAGACTTGACCTGTTTGCAGGATTCTTATATTCATTTCGACTATCTGTACGAGAGATACGGCCACAGCAAGTCCTACCGTACTTACCCGAATGAATTCTCCCTCACATCATTGAGGCATATCCACATGAAGGTCTTCGTCTTTATGTTCTGCTTTTTGGGAATGATAGTGTTTCCTATGAAGAAGGCTAGAATCCATACCAGACTAGCCATAGTCACCAAGACACTAATGGAAGGGATTGGAGGGAAGCCTTTTAGAATAGTGCCCATAATTGTTGTTGATATATACCGAGCCTTGGAGAACTGTCAATGAGGGGCCAGTCACTTTGAGGGTTGCAACTTACTACACCAAATCTGGCTTATAGAACATCTCTAAAGGGTTCAATACCGTTAAGAGCTTCCGTGAAGGCCGTGGAATGATCATATAACCTTCCACCGTCCCAAGAGAATGAACTATATGTCTAACATGTTTGTTCAATCGGGAGACACTAGAGGGTGGGTAGAGTTGTTTGAAAATCTGAAAGAAGATAAGGTACAATGGATGTTCGAATGATTCCCCACTGGAGAGTTCATCATTCGCTCTCGGGATGATCCATTCCTTATACTCATTGGTATGAGGGGAACTTATACCTATGTCTATCTCCAAGTAATGAAACATGCAGGGAGAAAGCATGTCATACCAAAGGTCGAAAAGATGACTCATTTCAGGGCCGATTTCCAAGACGACGATAGCCCGTACAAATGTCAAGCTTAACACATGTGAAATAGCAAAATCATCCTGGAAAAGGATTCCATAGAGCTTGACAGATACCATGTCGTTTACACCCCATACTATTCAGGTTGGCTAGAAGAAGATCATGCTGGGTTAGGACAGCCCGGGTCTGTTCGAGGTCACAGGGTCATCGACGAGAGGGTTGAAATCCAGGTTAAATACAACCAACTGCACAAGAGGATCAAAGAGTGCGAGTGTGAACATCAAGAAATTCAAGAAGCAAATCAGAAGTTGATCAAGGAATGGAAAGATATGGCTATCAGCAGCAACAAGTGACTAGGGTATTTGGAGCGAGGTTTGGTAGAGCTGGAAGGGAAATTCATCCAAAGGATCGAGATTGCCAAAACACTGAGGGAAATGAAGGAGGACATTTGGCTAGGGCTTATCTGCTGCTAGGACTGTGTGAGCTGGTGAAGCTGTTCGATGGAGCAAAAGATGTCGAGTCTGGGGAAGGTCCTTCTGGGACCAAGTAGTTAGGAATCTTTTCGCTTTAAAATGTAATAAGTCCAATGGCCATTAGTGACATTTTTACTTTACGCAATTTTAGTGTCGATTTGGGATTCGTCTTATTTTTGTCAATAAAGTGAGGCATTTAGCATTATAGGTTCTCCAAATCAACTTGTTGCTAGGCCTACCTCAGGCACAACGAGGCACCTAATTTAGGACACGATTTATATTCTTGCACTATGTGTTTAAATATTGCAACATTTTTTCATAATCCGTACTAACTTATTACCTTTTTGTTTTTATTTTATTTTATTCTCCTCCCCAAAAGGTTAGTTCGTTCACTCTGGCATCATCATCCTACTCCACAAGATCCAAGGGCCCTCCACCTCCTCCTCATCCTCCTCCGAGTCCTATCAGAAACAAGAACAAGGCAAAAATGGAAGACTTGAGCAACGTCAGGAAGGAGAACTCAGTTGAAAGGGTAGAGGTTCCTCAGGGTGTTCAAGTGTCCAAAGAAAGCGCCGCCCAGCTCGAACAGAAGTTACTGAAATTTCAAGAAGAATTGGACCAAGTGCGGAACTTGGCAAACTTGTCATTTTCCCTCACTACCCTAGACGTCAACTTCCCCAATGCTCAAAATACTATACCTCCACAGAACATCCCAAAACCATTGAAACAACCCGCTCCCCATCAAAATTGCAACACATGTCACACTTCAAACAATACCCCGCTCCTCATTCCCGAACCACTAAACACAAATGATCATTCCCACCATACCCTCATCTATGTGGAAACTATGCCAAGATACACTCAACCTATTTCAAGCACACCAGAGTCTGATGACAAAGACTCTCTCATCAAGAACCTGGCCGCAGAGCTCAAGAAACTGACTAGCCGAGTCCAGGGCGTTGAAGGAAACAAAGGTATTGAGGGGCTGAATTATGAGGACCTTTGGATTCAGCCAGACGTCGAACTTCCCGAGGGGTACAAACCTCCCAAGTTCGAGATGTTTGATGGCTTGGGGGATCCTAGAGTTCATTTGAGGACATACTGTGATAAGTTGGTCGGTGTAGGAAGAGATGAAAAGATTTGCATGAAGCTCTTCATGAGAAGTTTGAAAGGTGATGCGCTATCTTGGTACATTATCCAAGACCCCAAGAAGTGGACAAGCTGGGTGGGAATGGCGTCCGATTTCATGGACAGGTTCATATTTAATACGGAGAATGCGCCAGATGTATTCTACATCCAGAGTTTGAAGAAGAAACCTACAGAGACATTCCGCGAGTATGCTACTCGTTGGAGATCAGAGGCTGCTAAGGTCAGGCCGGCCTTAGAAGAAGAACAGATGAACAGGTTTTTCATCCGAGCTCAGGATCCACAGTATTATGAGAAGTTGATGCTGATTGAAGGCCAGAAATTCTCCGACATCATCAAGTCAGGAGAAAGGATCGAGGAAGGCATTAAAAGTGGTATATTCACTAACTTTGAAGCATTGCAGGCCACCAATAAGGCTCAACAGTCTGGCGGCGCATCCAAGAAAAGGGATGTGAGTGCTGTGATGATTGCATAGAGAACGAAATCCCCAGTAAAATACCAAGCTTACCCAAAACCTCCTCTCACATATCAACCTATCCCTAATTACCAAGCACCTCCGCCCTCTTACCAAGTTCCACCACCTACTTACCAATCATCTCCATCCCCCACATATCAACCTACCTCACCAAGATATTCCCAACCCGCACCCGTCTACCAAGCCTATAATTCTCAACCCTCTCACTATCAATCACCTCCCACCCACCAAAACTTCCCTAGACCGCACCCTAACTTCGATCGTAGACCTCTCAAGAAATACACCGCCATCGCTGAACCAATCGACCAACTATATGAAAGGCTCAAAGCTACCGGTTACGTCACCCCAATCCCTACCATAACTCCAGAAAATCCTTCCCAATGGGTCAACCCAAACAAAACCTGTGCAAACCATTCCGGCATGAAGGGGCATACCATTGATGAATGCCGATCTCTGAAGGACAAAATCCAAGCTTTAATTCACAACAAGATCATCGTGGCGAAGGAGCCTTCTCCCAATGTTCGCAACAATCCCCTGCCTGATCATAAGGGTGGAGAAGTGCACATGATCGAGGTAGAAAATGATTGGGACCCTAAAGGGTCGATTGGGTTAATTCCTGAAGGTGACGAGCCCAAGAAACCAACAGTCACACTGAATCCAATTATCGTCCAGATCTAGCCCTCTGGGGATGCTGAAGTAAACATGTCGTGCCTCTCGAGCTTGAAACACCGTCATCCACAAAGACCGCAGAGCCAATTGAGGTAGAGTTTAGGTCTCCAAGGGCACCTATACCATTTGAAGTTGTTGTGTTACCTCCCAAAATGAGGGTGCCCATTCCTGTAGCAATGTTGTCACGACCCCAATTCACCCTCCATGAACATGTCGTGATGGAACCTAGTCCCTATGACTAGGTAAGCCTAACAATGCGGAAGATAAACCAAAATTTGTGGAAGAAAATAAATAAAACTGAACTGGTAAAATAAACAGGGTTTAAGGTGACGCTCGACACATACCACAACAATTCTCAAAGCTAACAAACTCCCCAAAACCCGGAAATTCACAAATCACAAGCTAAGGGATACATAAGAGGCTCTGACTTAAGAATATCTATACAAAGAAGAAAATACTGGAAGAACTATACTTATTACAGAAAAGCTGGAAAGGGACTCCTCGGTCTGCGGGCGTAGCGGATATACCTTAAAGTCTCTACCAATACTCCTCCTTACAAGGCTGACAGAACCGAATGGGAGTACCTGTATCTGCACAACAAAAATGTGCAGAAGAGTAGTATGAGCACATAACGGCGGTGCCCAGTAAGTATCAAGACTAACCTCGGTAGAGTAGTGACGAGGAACAGTCAAGGCACCTACCGGTCGATAAACAGTATAATCATGGGAATAATGGTAACGACATATGAATATGTAAAGAATGCATGAACGACCAAAAATGTTACAATTCACAATAAGGGATAAATACAACAATTAACAACAAGAATATAAAAAACGATGATACAAAAAGACGGCAGAATCACAGCCCAAATCCTAAGGTCACAACACAGCAAAGAAAAAAAAACAAGTCAATAATTCATATCATACAATGATGTTCACATAAGGTCTTATCCTACTCTTTCCACAATTTCACCAAGTCTCGGACAAACCACAACTCGCGAAGACCCAACATCTGA
>MU671523.1:17361-52573 GCA_026770625.1 Nicotiana glauca | reverse complement strand
TGTATAACAAGGGAATACTTTTCATATCTTAGCAATTAGGCGCCCACCTGTATAACAAGGGAATACATTTCATGGATTAGCAATTAGGCGCCCACCTGTATAACGAGGGAATATTTTTCAGTCTTTATATTTCAGGTCTTGAAATTCGTAACCCACTAGAAGCCAGAAGGAAGTAATCAGTTCAAGTCTGAGATAACAAAAGTCAGTTACAATAAAGAAAAAGAAAAAAAAATGAATTCAAAGTGGAGAAGTAGAGAAGATGTGGTCTGCTCAAGACATAATCGAGGTCACAAGAACTGCAAGTCGGGTCGTGATCCAGAAAGTCGAAGAAGGATGAACTAGCACCTAAAACTAGCAAGCATCAAGGTTCAAATCCAAAGTCTTTGTGAAGCACCATTCAAGACTCGAGATCAAGCTTCAGAAGACTCATAGATAGGAACCTTGTAACTAGTAGCTGATAGGCTTAGTTAGTCTTTTTCAAATTTTGATTTTTGATGTAATGGCAGGACCACGGACCGGAACCTCGACAGGACGGAACCTCGATCGGCTCTTCGCCTCAGTATACTCAATCGTCCCACTCACTTCCGAACTACACGTGGCCTGATTCCTTTATAGCCAAGGATATGTAGGCAGCACAGATACCAGGGCTCGGTCACATTCTCTTCCTCTCCTTAGTTTTAGTCCCTCCAAATAAAGGTCGAGTCAAAATACCTGTCTAGTCGTTCTTTGTCTGAAAACTCTTTGTGTTTCCATTCAAAGAGGGGCAGCTGTAGACATGTGATTTTTGACCCTCCCCGAGAATTTTCATATTTTTAGCGTAAAATAATTAATTTAGGCCTAATATAGCTATTTTAGCTAATTTTGACTATTTTACTTTATTTCATCACAAAATACAAAAAAAATGAGAAGATATATAAATTTTAGTTTATGTATTTGTCATAAACTTAAAAAATACAAAAAATTGTGCCTTATTCTTTATCTTTATATAATTTCAAAAATTACAAAAATAGTTTCATTAATATTTTGTAGTCATTTTAAACTTAAAAATACAGCAAATAATACTTTATATTTTATCTTTATATAAAAACGAAATTGAAAAAAATTTTTTTTTTAATATTTTGTAGTTACTTTAAATTTTGAAAAAAATACCAAAAACATAGTTTTGTTTTAATTATCAATCTTATTTTGATAGTTATTTTGCTTACATAGTACTAAATAAATAAAATCGTGTTTTCATTCTCGGTTAGGGGCAAAGAATAATATTTGGGTTCAAATTACCCATTTTTAGGCCTAATTTTCGGACCTATCCCATAATAATCTGAGTCCACCATACATGGAAGACACTTAACACATGCTAACACGTGCTAACACATGATAACACATGCTAACACATACTAACACATGCTAACACATGCTAACACATGTTAACACAATACAAATACACACACGGATACATGGGAGGGGATTGGAGAGGGAGATCACGTTTTTAGCAAAGGAGACTCATGTTTTTAACAAAAAATTACATACTGTTGCTTCATCTTCTCAAAACGAAAACCAAAACTAAACCCTAAACCATCCCGTCCGTCCTCCAAACGAACAGCTCCTGTCCGGCGTCAACCCATCACCACCAGCTGCCACCCAGCGACGTCTTCTTCACCACACTGTCCAGCTCCACGCCCAGCAGCCGCTGAACCTCGACGAACCAGCTGCCTCTTCGTCGTCGCTGCTGTTTCAACTATTAACCCCGTCGTTTCGTCGCCATTAACGACCCCTCATCGTCTTCAACAAAAGCCACCATCTCACTCACCTGCCGAAAACCAGCCTCTCTCCCTCTCTTAAAACACACGCACAGTAGCAGAAAAATGGAGTAGGAAGCGGAAAGTTAAGGTCCGAGGTTCAGGTCAGTCGCCGGTTCAAGTTCGGGTCCGACGAGATCGTCCGTTCATTAACTCCGTTCGTAGTTCACGGTTCCGTTTCAGAATTCAACATCTTCATTTGGTCTTTGCTTGGAAATCCATGTACGTTCTTTTTTAAAACCTTCAAAGGAAATCTAAATATGTTTAGCAATGTTTGATATTGTTAGATAATGTATAATTGTTCTGCTATCTCATTGTGTGTTTAAGATTTGTTTGAATTAATTTAACTTGTGGAGTTTTATTTTACTTTCATTTTATTTTGTGTTCGGTTACTTGTAGGAGCATAGCTCATAATGCAATATTTAGGTATGAGAAACTATTGGAAAATGATAAAAATTTAGTAGTGATAGCAGCATTTTCGTTTTATGTATAGATGAACTATGAAATGTCACACAATGCTTGAAGAGACTTTATTTTAATGATCAATTGTAATTGCTATGTCAACGTCTGCTACCTTCTGTGGAAGATTTGTCCGTATATGTTCTTGCTCTAATGTGTCGAAAGAAGTTGGTCTAGCTGAATTTTATTGGTTCTCTGAAGGATAACTTTTATTTCATTACTAAATCTATATGGTATTACTAAGTGTTGGTATGTTAAAGAGATAGCCCATTAATATTTGGGGAATTCATTTGTGTTCGATTGTTATAGTTGAATGCGAATATCCATTTTAAGGAAATTGAGGCGCGCCATTAGCACAATTGAATCAAATAGCTATGGCCCTCACAATTAAGTCTAGAAGTTAGAATAAATGGAGGTGCGCCACGCCAAATAAAATAACAAATTGTGTGGACCTTGTTAATCATTTCTTTAGAAATACTTAGACTTCGGGATGAGCCGTTTAGCGAATTTCACGGCCTTCCCCAAAATAATAACGCGTTAGTCTCTTTAGGCGCGTATTAATAATTTCACTTTCTTAAACACGGGTGCACATTTATGTGACCCAAATCCAAATCTCAACGAAATTGAAATGTGTCGATAATCACGGGTACATTGATTGTGACGTGGTTCGAGATGCATTTCCATGATATTGTAATTCTTTTAAAAATAATGAATGAGACGAGCCTCGACAAACAAAAATACTTAAGCTGCGGGGCCCTCTATATGTGTTGGTAAAAATTACTTAGATTTCGGGATGGGCCGTTTAGCAAAATTTCACGGCCTTACCCAAAATAATAATACGCTAGTCGCTTTAGGCACGCCTTTAATAATTTACTTTCTTAAACTAGGGTGCACATTTATGTGACCCAAATTCAAATCTCAACGGAGTCGAAATGTGTCGATAACCACGGGTACATTGATGTGACGTTGTTCGAGATACGTTTTCACAACGTTGAAATTCTTGGTTAAAATAATAATAATAATATTATTAAAAGCAGTTAAAAGTTAAAATTTGCACATAAGTTAAATCATGTTATAAAATCAGATAATTAAGCCGAATATAACAGTTGAGTGACCGTGCTAGAACCACGGAACTTGGGAATGCCTAACACCTTCTCCCGGGTTAATAGAATTCCTTATCCAGATTTTTGGTACGCAGACTGTAATACAGAGTCATTCTTTTCCTCGATTCGGGATTCAAACGGTGACTTGGGACACCATTAATCTCCCAAGTGGCGACTCTGAATCTTAATAATAAATCCCGTTTTGATTGTCCTTTAATTGGAAAAAACTCCCTTTACTACATGCCCTTCGCGGGGTGAGGTAGCGCCAAAAGGAGGTGTGACACTATGGCGGCTCCGCTGGGGACCATACCCAGAACCACTGGTTCATGGTTATAATTCGAGCTTGGTATATTTGTTGTATTTAGCTTGTATATTATCTGATTTTAACATATGATTGGGCTTAAATGTGCAAAATGATGATTTTTACCGCTTTGATATTGTTGAATTGTATTATAAATTGTCTTCTTGCGCACCCTCTCTGAGTCTTCTGAATACATCCTCAGGAATAGCGGATACGCGCCCCATTTTTTGTTGAGATAAAGCCAGTGGGCCTGGGCTCCCGGTGAAGGATTATCAGTCACCCATATTTAAGAACAGGAAATGGTCCAGTAGTTAAGCCGGAAAAGTATTGCTCCCGGTACGCTACCCCTTCCCAACTCGAGTCGTCCGCTCGTTTTATTGCCAGTCTAGATACGCCTTACACCCTAGGCATTAAACCTAGTATAACTTGACTTCATGCCGGATCCCTAGTAGGAACACTTATTTGCATCATGTTGCATTTGACTTTAGGGACTCAACACAGGGGTTGGGTCCGCCTAGGACAGGTAACCTGAAATAAAAAAGACCATCCTGCTGCATCTTGTTTGTTTTATGCATTTATTTGCTTCAGACTTGCATGCTGACCGGCTCATGAAAATCAGAAATATTGGAAAATAAAAAAATAAAAAAAGGAAAAAGAAAAAAATAGCAGTGTAGAGAGACAACTACTTATTTTTAGAAGAAAAAAAAACCATGTCAAGTAGTGTCGAAACTCTACCGGATTTTTGAAAAAAAAATATTTTTATAGTTTATTTTGTTTACCAATGAAAAATTGATAAATTTTTATTTTTAAAATAGTTTTTTTTATTTGCCAGTGAAAAAAAATATTTTTATAGTTTGTTTCATGTGTCAATAAAAAAAAGGAGTTTTATTTTTCAAAATAGTTTGTTTTATTTTCCACTGAAAAAAACGTTTTAAAAAAAAATATATATTCGTCTTCATTTGCCAATGAAAAAAAAAAGTGTGATAGTTTGTGTTTTAAAATGAAAAAAAATAAATAATAATTCATTTTATTTGCCAATGATTGAAAAAAATAAAAAATATGTGTTTTGTTTTATTTATACTTTGTTCTATTGGCAGAACTACGCTGGTTTGATTCTCACCGGATGTGAGATACGTAGGCAACCCTCATCGGGTCCAACCTCCCCTTTTTGCAAAAAATAGCCAGAAAATGTCAATTTCTAATTTTGTTATAAATAAGTAGGGCGATGCCGCCCTTATCAAAGATAGCCGAATGTTCCCGAAAGGGACGCCGGAAGGCTAACTTTGCATGAATGACCTCTTTGGGTCAGGTTTTGATTTTCGACCCTCACAGCCTTAGAATCTTCGTCCCCGAGGCGCTGAAAGGCCGTGCTTGCAATATCAGGTTTTCTATTTTTGAAAAAAAAGAAAAGAAAAAGAGTCATAATTAAGTCAGTAATGCTGTTTTTGCCAGAAATAGCCGAATGTTCCCGAAAGGGACGCCGGAAGGCTGACTTTGCATAAACGGCCACCTTTGGTCATTTTAGGATGGTGTCTCGCGATGGTTTAATTACTAGTAGGTCAAAGTATGAAGAGCAAGGGTTGAGGAGTTTCTTAAAGGAGGTGGTTTAACTGAAGTGGGAGTGAAAGAGTAGCATATAGATTTTGTGACAAGAATGCCACTTTCCTTGAGGAAAGTTTAGAGCGATTTGGGAATCAGGGTAGATAATGACTGAGTGTATGCATTTCATTTGGGATGGTGGCTGCTGAATGGAGGAAACTTGATTATGGCAGATAGGAGTTTGCTGGAAATAAAGAGGTGTGAAACGTGACTTCGAATTTAGAAGGTATTGTCAGATTTTTAGTTGATGTCATTGGGGAATGAACAGACTCGTACAACTGGTGGACGAGCATAGGCTTAGGAGGGTTTACTTAATTCGTGGTAGTTGTAGCCAATGCAACATCGTCGGAAGATGTCGGTATGGAATTTCCACAGATGGGCTATCTCTTGTGATTCTGATGAACTTTCTACAAAGAATTATACTTAGTACCCGGTAGAAGGTCAAGTACGCGATTGTGGCTGATCATTTGGGATGTTTGATTATGAGTTTCACAAGAGATTGCGAGATTTTTGGCGGGTTAAATGTGCGAGATCATGGTAATTGAGAAGGAGGAATCCTTGTGGTATCTATATTATGTGATGGTAGCTTAAAGCTAAGTGGGGAGCCCACCGTCTATGATTGGATCGCATGGTTGTCTGCTTGTGAGGTATTTGGTTATCGGTGCATTGGTGAATTATTATGACTAAGAAAAGAAAATTCGAGCAAAGGAATTGATGAATGTGTACTATATTGACTTATCGGTTCAAGTGCAGGTTTTGAGGAGACTCAGAGTTTATGCTTTTTATGGATGTGATGTACAAGGAAAAGAATTCATCCGGTTGCTTCTTTGGGAGTATTCATGTGCTAGAAAAGTGTTGGAGTTGGATTATATTCGGGACCAGGTTAGAGTGGGTGACTCTCAATAATGGTCCTAGTGGGTTCAAGGATTTAAGTGCAGTGCCTAAGGATTTCGGGTCCGTTGCGTGGTTAAGGATCGAGTTTTTGCAGTGAATTATAAAAGAGGCTTGGAGTGTTCTATATTATCATCGAGTCTGTAGTGCAGTATTAGAGGAAAGGGAGAAATAGCTTCGGATTCGCGGAAGGTCTTGCAAAATAGGTGTACCAGTTGGAGATGCTATTGTGCTCTTCGGGAGGGTCTGAGATGGTTCATGGGTATTGAGATGATGTGGTCTCGTGATTCGGGAAACTCGGGATGAGTGCATATCGAGTTTTTTATGTTTTGAATGGAGCCATTATTATTTCTAAGGCAAGCCAAAAGTAAATTAAAAGAAGTTGGTTTGATTAGTAATGGTTGAATCAGCATGATTGTGGTAATGATCAGTTCCTTCGGCGTGCGAAGTTACACATGTGGTTGGTGGTTGTACGTGCTGGCTTGACAACGACCATAAATTGATTAATTTGGGAGGCATTTGATTAAAACGCCCTTGTTGTGTAAATGGATTCCGGAAGGTTTATAGCGGTTTAGATCACAACTTGAGGCTTGTATTTTTCTGCGGTTTGGGAATTCAGTTGTGTGTTGCAGTGGTTCTTCTAAAATGAGTTAAGTCAAAGGTTGTTTATACCCAATTTTTCCCTCATATATTTTTAAATGTGCATACACACTTTCAAAATACTGTACATGCATTTACAAACATGCACAAGTATTTTTACAATTTTTAAAGGCCCTAAACCTATTTATTTCTGCTTTGTTTTTATTACATAAATGTTCAAAACTATCCTTCATATTATTTTATGATGATTTAATCATCTAAATTCATCGTTTATGTTCATATGAGTGTTTAAATATTTTAATTGTATTTTTTATAATTATAATTGTATTTTTTAAAGACTATAATTGCATATTTTGTAAAAATAGCCCTTATATATGCATAACCGCGTTATCTACACAGAAAATGACTTTTATATGTTATAATATTAATTAACTATTTTAAATAACCTTCATGTATGAAATTTTTTTTTATCATTTAAGTAGTTTTATTTAAAATTATTTTATTTAGTAAATTGGGTATTTACAAATAGCCCCTAATTATACCCAAAATCGGACCCCCCTATTCCAATCCAATTAAAAACAGGCCCAAATCTACCCAGGTCAAACCCTAAAGACTTCTACCCGGCCCCAAACCCCTCTAATCTTGGCCGTTGATCACAGAGATCAACGGTCACCATTCATTCTTTCCTTTTTTATTCCAAATGACCCCTAACCCTAATCATTCTTCACACATCAGCCGCCCTTGAATCCCCTTTTCTCCTGTTCTGTCTGAGGCCAACCCTAACCCTTATCGCCGCCACCTAAACCTATTCCTAATCCCTGTGATTCTTACCTGTTCCATGGGATTCCATGGTTGTTTCAGACCTCTACTGGTCTCCTACTTCTTCTTGTTGTTCGATTTTTCTATCTCATGAAAGATATCTCAAAGAGATATAGCCCATATCTTGTTCTAGACTCTTTAAGAGTCTGCTTATGGTCACCTCCGTTTGTGAGTGCTATTATCTTGAGTTTTATGGTTCGAATCTTTGTTTCAAAACCATATTCTCTTTACCCCACCCCTTTTCCTAAAAACCCTAATCTTTTAGACATGAATCTATCCAGATCTTTGTAGATCTAGAGTGATTCTGAGTTTGTCAGTGATTTTTCTTTAAAGATCTCTTGTTTTTTTACTATTAATCGATTTTAGCACTTTGTTACATTAGGGTTCTTTGCTTCCTTGTTATTTGTTAGTTAGATCTATGTCTATCTGAAACGGGTTCGAGTTTCCAAGAGTATTCTGATTTCCCTACTATTAATCGACTCTAAATGTTTTTCAAAATTAGGGTTCCACTTCGTCTGTTTTTGCAAAGGGCTTTTCTGAATTCCTTATGTGTGTGATTAATCTTTCTTTAATGACTGTGTTCTGGTCTTAGTTGTTTGATTGTTCGTTGTTCACTTCAACATTTTGCCCGTTACTTTTTTGAAATAGTTGATTGACTGACTCAACCGTCTAACGTTTCATGTTTTGATGAGATGGTTTACTGTATTTTGCCTGCTTTCCTTACTTCTGACATTCCTAATTGACATTCCTTGCCTATTAAGCTTAAATTAGGGGGTGTTTGACCCCAGATTAGTCTCTAATTACTTATGTTACCTTATTTGTTTGGTTAATTGCTTGATTTATGGTATTCCGGCCCTAATTGGCTGTCAGATCATTTCTTGCCTTATATAACACTCAATCCGAGTTATTTTTGGGTATAACTCCCTGATTTTCTGCCCTGTCAAGCTTGATTGATTGTTTGATTGTTTTCCTTGCCTTATTTGCAGTACTGAACCACCTTGCCTTATTTACTTTACACTACTCGACTCCTATAAATACATGACTATCTTCAAACACACACAAACAGACCTAAGGAAAAACACATCTAACAACTCTTGTTGTCTACTACTATTTGTCTATTGCATTGTCTAGCCGGCTGAAAGCCAAGGCTAGATCTTGGATCCTATTTACTTCACCCTCCCACTGCAAATTCCTAACTAGTATGCCTTACTTTATTATTATTCAGACATTTGTATGATTTAGTTTATGTACTTACTGCTCAACAAGATCACTTGCATGCTACTAAATCAGCATGCTTCTTGTTCTCAACATGCCTACTTTCATGTCATTGAATCAGTATGTTTCCTTGATGTTACCATGATTGCTCTTAGCTAAGACCTATGTGGTTTTTCCCTGCCTTCAGTATGTCTACATTATCTGTTTCCAAGACTTGTGTATTTCCTATTCCTAGCATGTCTACTATCATGTAGTTTGAATCAGTATGTTTCCTTGGTATAGTATGCCTATTTCTAAGACTTATGTGCTATATGCTAGTTCCTTAATCAGCATTCTTACTTACATATGTTTAAACCTAGAGGGTCCTATTTCAGCATGTCAACCTGCCTGTTTCTATTCACTAGACTTATGTGATGTCTTGCTTACAACATATCTATGTGTCTGCCCCTATGTCATTAGACCTATGATTGTTGTCCTGTTATAGATGTTCATTCCTAATAAACCCCTGATTAAATCATGGTATCTATGCCCTCAACTTGCTTTCTTTTATGCATGACTGTTTGATCCAACATACTACCCTATGATTGGTACAAGGATGTATGTTCACCTAGTATTAATTAATAGACCAAGACCATAAGAAACCATTGTTGTACCAATGGATCTTGTCTGTTGTTGATCGAGTTCAAGGGTGAAACTCCTTCTGCTGACCCTGGGCAATGTGAATTCTTGCTTTGTGACTATGTTGATGTTCCCATAATGTTTTTGATTGTTGTTTTTAGTCCTGAACTATTTTACTCCTTAAATATTTCCACCTCTGAGTTGTTTTCCCTATGGAACCTCTAAACTATTTTACTCCTAAATTATTTTCCTTAAACTGTCACTACTCTTTTAAAGCAATCACACTCCTATTCTTAGAATACCTAGGGTCCTGCCCCTCCAATGTGAGCACTAATTAGGAGTCCATGAGACTCCTCTGAACTCTGACACACTGGGGCTGGCCATTCTGCACTGCATAAATCTGTTGCTCTTTAAGGAGGATCTTGGTGTGAGCATTTCCCAGAGTCTCTGAGGCCCTTGGGAACTTTGACACATTTGGATACCCTCTCTCGGACACTATGGGATATGGTACTTTGGACTATTTGAAGGCCTGGTTTTTTCCCATGTTTACTTTGGGCCTATCCAGGCTCCCTATAGTATAGTACTCCCTCTGTTCCAGTTTATGTGAACCTATTTCCTTTTTGGTCTGTTCCAAAAAGAATGAACCCTTTCTAAATTTGGTAACAATTTAGCTTAAAGTTACAACTCTACCCTTAATGAGAAGCTTTTATAACCACACAAATACTCTGGGCCCCATCTGAACTTGTTTAGGACCACAAATTCCAAAAGTCTTCATTTTTTTCTTAAACTCCGTGCCCAGTCAAACAAGTTCACATAAATTGGAACGGAGGGAGTATCATTTATTTCTGTAATTCATTTATGATTTTTTTGAAATAGTAATTTCCTTGTAAATAGATATTGGGATATTAGTAAAACTAGGAGGGATTCTTATATATATTTTGTTGGGAATGGGTAGATACCATGCCTATAGGGTTTAATAAGTTACACTTATAAACCATGCCTATAAGTTATTTTGACGTTTGTCTCATTATGTGCATTTAGATATCATGCCTATAAGGTTCTAAAAATCAGTCCTGCATTTAGATGCTATGCCTATAGGTGCTAAAATCAATCCTGCATTTTTAGATACCATGCCTATAAGTTTTAAATCAATTTTTGCACTTAGAATTCATGCTAATAGGATTTAATCATATTTCAGCACTTAGAAATCATGCCTACAGGGTTAAAGATAAAATCATCCTCTAAAATCAGCAATCAGTTCACAGTTTAGACATCTAGTCTATAAAATCTCGTTTGTTGATCATTTAGGCAAATCTGCTAGGTTCAAAATAGTTATTTCTTGCTGCCTAGATTCAAGAAGTAATAAAATCAGTAGGCAAACTTATTAGGTACTTGCTGCCCCGCTTTAATAAACGTTGCATATGTTTTGCCTTGTGCTCACCTAGATATCCTTATTTAGGATCCTTGAAATATCTGAAATCTTGTTGTTTGAGACGTGTGTTATTGTTTTCTTGTGTGCGGAGGTAAAGGTGAGCCTTTAATTTCCTCTTTATGTGAATGCCCTATTTTTTTTTGCTTGTCGCATAGATTTTCTCATTTTATACACCTTAGAAGAATTTAGAACTGCATTATTAGAGGTTCTAAATACCTCCATGGCCATAAAAAAAGGGACGGGTAATGCACGCATAGAGTATGTTTAATTAGAATCGCTTATATAACCATAAAGGGGAGGGTAGTTGGGTAGTAAAGGATATGATGACATGTGTGCTACTGCTATATGTAGCACCCCAACTTGGGGACGATTACCAAGCATTGTACAGAAGTGATCTTGTAGGCTAAAAAACCTAGGACCCCTCTTTTCTCTTTGTTTTAAATATAATGTCCATTTGTCTAATTTTCTTTATATGTTTATAAGACTAATTCACATAATTTGAGTTCGGCCGGGACCCATCTTTGTGAATCTCAAAGGGTGCCTAACACCTTCACCTCAAGGTTATTTCGAGCCCTTACCCAATCTTTGGTAATAAAATCGATTTTTATGAGTCATTTGCTTTAGGTGACCTAACGCACCTTAAATCCTTTAGGTGGCGACTCTTCAAATTCCATACCCATCTCCCAAAAGAAAATGAGTTGTTCCCAATGAATGTCGAAACCCGAACTTCACAGGGAAAAAGGGGGCGCGACAACATGGCGACTCTGCTGGGGAAATTTTAGGCTTTTACCATAACGAACTTGTTTTTATGAATTGGTCTTGAGCATGCTTTATTCTGTTAATACATGTGCACCCTTTCCCGTTCTCCCCTTATATGGAATTAATTGCCTATTTTTAAAGCATTTATGATTTTCTTTATTACAGAAACTGACTTGTCTCCTTATTTTCTTTTTGTAACTGTCTTTCAATTATTTAAATACCACATTTATCATTTTTAAACGTGCAAATACTTGACAACATGCTATTTATTATTGCATAAATCATGCTCAATATTATATTCCACTCGTGCGTAATCGATCCTATAGAAACACTTGATGAGTGTTTGCACTCTTACTATATATATATATATTACCTACTAAATATGGAAAGGCGTATTTGCTGTAAAACTAGTCGATCAGCGGTGCAATCGATGATTCTGTGCCTTTCCCCTTAAGTTGTCCGCTTGAGGGTCCCGGTCTAGACCTCTATAGCAACCATACTCTGATTAATTATACATGCATCATGGTCAAACCTAGTCGAGTTAATATGTTGTCCACATAATAACCATTTAAGACAAGCCTCATCCAAAAGTCCATCGGGTTTTCCATAATCCCAACGGACGCAACCACGACTGTGTGCATTAATTTTGGAGAAATAAGTGCCAATGTGCTAATCATTGTTGTATAAATAGACAAACCCTGAGGGGAAAGGGCCTAACCATATTTTTTTGTAGAAAAATGAGGCACGAGATCCTCAGGTTCGGCATGGTCAGTAACATACCATCACCATTGCTATATTGGTGGAAGGATCTTCCATCAAGTGACCAAAATCATGTGAAAAAGGTCTTAGTAAACTTGCCTTCTTTATTCAATCTTAAGCCGAACAAAATGTTGATCAAGGCTGCTACCATGTCTTGGTGGAAGGATCTTCCATCAAGTGACCAAAATCATGTGAAAAAGGTCTTAGGAAACTTGCCTTCTTTATTCGATCTTAAGCCGAACAAAATGTTGATCAAGGCTGCTACCATGTTCTGAGACAAATAGAGGGTTGTGTTCCATTTTGAAGACATAGAAATGACCCCTCTTTTGGAAGAAATAGGGGGATTTGATGGGGTACCTTGGGATAGCCCTAGTTTACTAGCACCTGAGAATTGCACCACTAGAGGATTTTTTAATATGATGGGGTTGAAGAAAAATGATGACTTGGAGTGCCTTAAAAACTCCTACATACCCTTCGACTTCTTCTATGAACAATATAGTCACAACATGTCTTATCGTATTTTCGATGATGAATTCTCCATCACCTCCTTGGGATGGATCCACCGCAGGGTCTTTGTGTTCGTCATGTGTTTCTTGGGCATGCTAGTGTTCCTGATCCAAGGGGACATAATCCATACCAGACTGACCACGGTGGCCAAAACTTTTATGGAAGGGATCGAGGGGTAGACATATACCATTGTCCCTATGATCATTGCAGATATGTACCAGGCCTTGGAGCATTGTCAGAAAGGGTACAGATACTTAGAGGGTTGCAATTTGCTATTATAGGTTTGGTTGTTAGAGCATCTCCAAAGAGGTCAATACTGCCAAGAGTTTCCACGAAGGCCATGGAATGATCACATAGCCTTCCATCACCCTAAGAAGATGACCTATATCTCAGACAGGTTTGCTCAACCAGGGAATGCTGCGGAATGGGTATAATTTTTCAACAATTTGACTGAAGATCAGGTTCAATGGATATTCAAGTGGTTCCCTACCTATGAGTTCATCATCAGATCCAAGGATGTCCCACACTTGGTATTGATTGGGTTAAGGGGCATATACATTTATGCTCCTCTCACGGTTATGAGATAGATAGGAAAGAAGCAGGTCAACCACGCTGATTTTCAGGGTGACGCCATCCCATATAAAAATAAAGCACAACATATGTGGCACTTGAAGATTATTGTTTAAAAGGATACCATCGAGTCTGATCGATATCATGCTGGTCATCCGTACCTCTATCCCTCATGGTTGGATGATAACATATGGGGAATCTTCGAGCCAAGAGCTGGTCCGAGAAACAAAGTCGTAGATGAAGTTGCCGAAGCACATATGAAGTATAACAAATTGCGCAAAAGAATTCGCGAGTCTGAAGCCGAGCATATGGAGCAACATAAGACCGATATGGAGATGATCAATGAATGGAAAGAGAGGGCTATTAAATCCATCAAAAGGCTAGAATATCTGGAGTACAGTCTAATGGAATTGGAGGGGGAAATGAGGAAGAGAGTCACCGATTGCCAGAACGCTGAGGGAAACAAAGGAGGACATTTGGCAAGGACATTCTTACTGCTGAACCTGCGAACTGGGAGATATGATCGACAAGAGCATCCAGCTTGAAGAAGGTCGCTCTGAGACCAAGTAGATTAGGTTTACTTTCTTTTCAAATGTAATAAGGCCAAGTGCCATTAGTGACTTATCTTATTTAGTGTCATTTTGGGGCGTCTATCTTTACATTAATGAAATGAGGCAATTGTTGGCACTGAATTTCTCCAAATCCATTTGTCGCTAGGCCTACCTCGGGCACAACGAGGCTCCCAAATTAGGATGCGAATTTACATTCCTGCAATATGTGTTTAAATACTACAAACTTTTCAGAATCCTTACTGACTTTTTTACCTTTTGTTTTTCTTTATCTTTATTATATCCATCCCCTAAGAGGTGTTCGCACATACTTGCATTATCAACATATCACACCAGATCTAGAGGCCCTCCACCTCCTCATCTTCCAAGTAATACGAAAAGCAGAGTAAAAGCTAATATGGACGACTTAACTTTTATTCGAAAGGAGAATGATGAGAATGCGTAAACTTCAGATGGCCGGAGCATTCCAGCACCAAATAACTTGGTTTTGTGATTGGAACAAAAGATACTGGAGTTACAGCGAGAACTTGAGCAGGTCCGCAACTTAGCAAACCTCTCCCTCACCCTAAACGTCCCCGACATCAACCAACAAAATACCAAAAACCCAGCACTTCCCCAAAATATACCAAACCAACATCCACAAAATCCTCACGTACCACATCAATATGCAACTCCACCTCAAAATCCCAATACTTTACCAATACCAAATCTACCACAACACCATCATCAACCAATTCAGTACCTACAAACTAATACCTATAACACTCCTCAGAACATACCACAACCCATTCCCGATCCTCAAAACTCAACCAATAACAACCACTACACCCAAGTCCCTGATGCTCACTAAAACAACCCTATATACGTAGAAATTGTGCCTCACTCCACTCAACCAATCTCCTATACACCATAATCTGCTGAGAAGGACCTGCTCATCAACAACGTGGCTGAGGAACTCAAGAAATTGATAAGTCGAGTTTAGGGTGTCAAAGGAGGTAAATGGATAGAAGGCTTGAATTTTGAAGATTTATGCATACAACCAGACGTAGAACTGCCGGAGGGTTACAAACCTCCCAAGTTTGAAATGTTTGACAGAACAGGGGATCCCAAGGTTCCTTTAAGAACTTATTGTGACAAGCTCGTGGAGGTTGGAAAAGATGAAAGGATCCAAATGAATCTCTTCATAAGAAGTCTTATCGGAGATGCCCTGTCCTGCTACATAAGCTAGAATCCTAAGAAGTGGGCCAATTGGTTGAGCATGGCATTAGAATTTATGGACCGGTTCAGGTTCAATATGGAGAATGCATTGGATTTATTCTACATCCAAAACTTAAAGAAGAAGCCAACTGAGACTTTTTGCGAGTATGCTACTCGGTGGAGGTCGGAAGCAGCCAAGGTCAGACTAGTGCTAGAAGAAGAACAAATGAACAAGTTCTTTGTTAGGGCACAAGACCCACAGTATTAAGAAAGGCTAATGGTCATTGAGAATCACAAGTTTTCCGATATCATCAAACTCAGAGAAAGGATTGAAGAGGGTATCAATAATGGGATGGTAACAAATTTAGAGGAACTACATGCCACGAACAAAGCATTACAATCAGGCGGCATATCAAAGAAAAGAGAAGTGGGGGCAGTAATGGTGGCTCAAGGCCCAAAATCTCCGCTCACATACCAAACACCTCCACCCACATACCAAGCACCTCCACCCACATACCAACTCTCATCTCCCAGATATTCTCAACCCACCACCACCTATCATACTTATAACACCCAACCAGCCTACTATCATTCACCCCCAACTCGTCTAAATTACTAGAAACCCCGACCTAACTTTGATCGCAAACCAACCAGATAATACACCGCTATTGCTGAATCCATCGACTAGCTGTATGAAAGGTTAGAGGCCACTAGTTATGTCACTCATATTCCTGCTTTGGCAGTGGAGAACTCATCTCAATGGGTCAACCCAATCAAAACCTGTACACACCATTCTGGTATGTAGGGGCACACCATCGATGAGTGTCGGACTTTGAAAGATAAGATCCATAAATTGATTGATAACAAGGTCATACAGGAAAAGGAAGCTACACCCAGCGTCTGTAACAATCCTCTCCCAGATCATAAGGGTGACGGGGTATATGTGATAGAGACAGATGAAGAATGGGATCCTAAGGGGTCGATTGTGTTTATTCGGGAAGGTGATGATTTTAAACCCATAGTCATACTCACTCCTATTATGGTACAGATATAACCGTCATTTTAAGTTGAGGTAACTGCATCGGTTCCGTTTAAGGTAGAGGTAGCTCCACCTACAGCCACACATGTTCCATTTGAGGTAGAAGTGGCCACACCTTTCACAGTGACAGTATCAACCACACCTCCTTTCAATTCCAAGGCCATACCTTGGGATTACGTTGCTAAAGCTAGGCGAAAGGGAAAAGCAAAAATGGAAGAATCTGATGATGCACAAGGAATGACCAGAACATGAAGGATCTATACACCTGAACATTTAGGAGGATCGAGCAAGGAGGCTGCTACTAAGAAACATGTCATTGAAACCAGATCAAATGATCTTTGGAGGAAAGTACAGGCAATGGAATACTCCATTATCGATCACTTGAACAAAACCCCCGCCCAGATATCCATCTTATCACTATTGGAAAATTCAGAGGCGCACAAGAATGCTTTGATGAAGGTGTTGAATGAAGCTTATGTGCCCAACAATATCTCCTGCGGAGAAATGGCCAACATGGTAGGGCAAGTGTTGGAAAGTCATAAGATTACCTTCCACGAGGATGAGTTACCGCCTGAAGGGTTAAGTCACAATGGGGCATTGCATATCACGGTGCAGTTTGAAGACAAATTCATTGAGAGGGTTCTAATAGATGGAGGATCAAGCCTCAACATTTGCCCATTGACTACTCTGAATAGGTTAGGCAAAGATTTCCACGAGATATGGGCAGGAAGTATGAATGTGAAAGCCTTTGATGGGTCTCAAAGGGCCACGATTGGGGAAATTAACATTTGCCTGCAGATGGGGCCAACTTGGTTCGATGTTAAATTCCAAGTGCTTGACATATCAGCTACATACAATCTCCTGTTGGGTCGACCTTGGATACATGCCATTGGGGCTATGGCTTCCATACTACACTAGGCCGTGAATTTCAAACGAAACCATCACGAAGTGATCATTCACGGAGATGGAAGTAATCCTGTTTACACCAGTCAAACCATCCCGGTTATCGAGAATAAAAGAAGGCTAGGAGGGAAAACTTATCACCATATTGAACATGTCAATGCAGTTAAGAAGGATAAATGGTGGAGTGACAAGATATAAAGCATACTAACATGGTCTGGGTACAAACCCGGCAAAGGACTGGGAAAGGATCTCCAGGGCATCACTAAATCGATCCAGCTAAAACGTCATGGCACAACTTTCGGGCTTGGATATCAGTATACATGGCAAGAATATAATGATTGGTTGCTGCCATGGCGTGGTCCTTATTACCCTCTCGAGCAGCCGGAGCCACATCTGGGTCAGACTTTTCACCAGGCCGATACAATATGGGGAACGACAGAGGAAAAAGCTTTAGTTGGGCTAAGGAATTTGTTCCTATAGGACGAGGATATGGATTGTAGTGCAATAATTGAGGAGGAGAAGGAAGAAGGCCTCACCATTCAAACTGTGGAGAAAGGAGATGTTCTCAGGAATTGGACTGTCACACCATTCCGGGCCCACTGAGTCCCTGGGTAGCTTGGAATTTAGCCTAATTTATTTCTATAGCCATGCTAGGCGTTTCAGATGTTTTCAGTGATTTTGTTTTAAAGACGCATTGTGTTTCAAAATAATTGCTCGACTCATCGAAATGTACTTGTTTGTATATTTTCAAAATTCAATCAATGCATTGCTATTTATTATTCATTGTTATCTTTCACATTTTTTTCTACAACATTATTATTACTTTTCCTGATGAACCGATGACTGTAACATGTAATGAGACAACGCAACACAAGGATAGTGACTCAGAATAAGAGGAATACCTGAGGAAATTGTCAAGGAGGTTGAAAGCTTTGAGAACAAACCTAAGTCCAACCTGGACGAGACCGAAGCAATAAATTTGGGAGATGCCGAAACTGTCAGGGAGACTCGCATAAGCATTCACTTATCACCGCTAGAGGAGGAAGAGTACATTCATTTCCTAAAGGAATATGAGGATATCTTTGCATGGTCATATGATAACATGACCGGTCTGAGCACATCCATAGTGGATCACAAATTGCCTACCAATCCAATGTGTCCGCCAGTGAAGCAGAAACTCAGAAAATTCAAACCAGACATGAGCTTGAAAATCAAGGAGGAGGCTACTAAGCAGTTCAAAGCCAAAGTCCTCAGGGTAGTTGAGTACCCAACTTGGTTAGCCAACATTTTACCAGTTCCGAAGAAAGATAGGAAAGTCAGGATATATGTTTACTATTAAGATTTAAATAGAGCAAGTCCCAAGGACGATTTTCCACTGCGAAGTATACACATCCTGATCGACAATCGCGCCAAGCATGAACTCCAATCCTTTGTAGATTGTTCGCGGGTTTTCACCAGATCTGGATGGACAAAGAAGACGCAGAGAAAACATCTTTCATTACACCGTGGGGAGTATACTGCTACAAGGCGATGCTATTTGTTCTGAAGAATGCCGGGGCTACTTATGTGAGGGTCATGACGACCATTTTCCATGATATGATACCCACAGAAATAGAGGTGTATGTTGACAATGTCATCATCAAGTCCAAGAGGGTCGCAGATTATATATCGGATTTGAGAAAGTACTTTGACATGCTAAGGAGGAACAATTTAAAATATAACCCTGTAAAATGTGCATTCGGGGTTCCCGTAGAAAAGTTGCTGGGATTCATTGTCAGTCGTCGAGAAATTGAGTTGGACCCATCCAAAGTTAAGGCTATCCAAGAGTTACTACCACCAAAAAGAAAAAAGGACGTGATGAGTTTCCTTGGACATCTCAACTACATCAGCCGCTTCATAGCACAGTTCACAGTTATATGTGAACCCATCTTCAAAATGTTGAGCAAAGATGCTGGAACAAGTTCGACCGAAGATTGTCAGAAGGCTTTTGACAAAAATCAAGGAATACATATCTACCCCGCCAGTCCTAGTCCCGCCATAATCTGGGAGACCTTTGCTACTCTATCTATCTATCTATATTATATGGGGCTTTCGAATGTGTTTTGGGATAACATGACGAGACAGAAAGAAAAGAGCGAGCCATATACTACTTGAGTAAGAAGTTCACACCTTACGAAGCACTCTGCTGGAATGCACTTTCTGTGCTTTGACCTGGACAGCTCGGAAATTGAGGCATTACTTCTGTGTCTATACCACATACCTCATATCCAAGATGGACCCTCTGAAGTACATCTTTTAGAAGCCCATTCCAAAGGGGAAGTTAGCCAAGTGGCATATACTGTTAAGTGAAATCGATATCATCTATGTAACTCAAAAGGCGGTCAAAAGACAAGCATTGACAGACCACCTTACTGAAAATTCTGTGGGAGGAGAATACAAACCCTTAAAAACATATTTTCCCAATGAAGAAGTATAATTCATAGGAGAAAACATTGCTGAAGCCTACTACAGTTGGAGAATGTTCTTCAATGGAGCTGCAAACTTCAAAAGAGTGGGAATTAGAGCAGTTTTGGCATAAAAAAGAAGCCAAAACTACCCGGTATCCGCAAAGCTTAGGTTTTCATGCACGAACAACATGGCAGAATACGAGGCTTGCATTATGGGGCTTAATTTGGCCAACGATATGAATATATAAGAGCTGCTCATAATTGGCGATTCAGATCTTCTGGTACTTTAGGTTCAAGGAGAATGGGCTACAAAGAACACCAAAATACTACCACGCTTGCATCATGTGCAGGAATTGATGAAAAGATTCACAAAGGTAGAATTCAAACATGTACCCAGAATTCAAAATGAGTTTGCAGACGCACTGGACACTTTGTCATCAATGATACAACATCCAGACAAGAATTTCATTGATCCCGTCCCGGTGAGGATCCACAATCAACTGGCTTACTGTGCTCATGTTGAAGAGGAAAACAATGGAAAATCTTGGTTCCATGACATCAAAGAATATTTGGCAAGAGAAGAATATCCAGAACAGGCAAACCACACTTTGAAATGCACGCTGCGGAAGCTATCCAATCATTTCTTCCAAAGCGGAGGGACCGTGTAGAGAAGAACTCCTTAAATAGGGTTGTTAAGGTGTGTTGATGCAAAGGAGGCTTCCAGATTGCTGGAGGAAATACATGCTGGAACTTGTGGACCACATATAAATGGTTTTGTTCTAGCCAAGAAAATACTCAGAGCTGGATATTTTTGGATGACCATGGAGACAGATTGCATCCGGTATGTACAGAAATGCCACCAATGTCAGGTACATGCAGACATGATAAGGGTACCACCCAATAAGCTCAACGCAACAAGTGCACCTTGGCCTTTTTCTACCTGGGGAATGGATGTCATCGGTCTGATCGAGCCCACTGCTTCAAACGTGCACGGGTTCATTTTAGTGGCCATTGACTACTTCACAAAATAGGTAGAGTTTGCATTCTACAAAGCTGTAACCAAGAAAGTCATCGTAGACTTTGTCAGGGATCGTATTGTTTGCCGATTTTGAGTTTCCGATTCCATTATCACTGATAATGCCACAAATCTCAACAGTGACTTGATGAAAGCCATGTGTGAAACCTTCAAAATCAAGCACTATAACTCTACAGCATATAGGCCTCAAATGAACGGAGTTGTGGAAGCTGCTAACAAGAACATCAAGAAGATATTAAGGAAGATGGTAGAAAACCACAAACAATGGAACGTGAAGTTACCCTTTGCCCTATTAGGGTACCGCATTACGGTTTGCACATCAACTGGGGCAACTCCCTATTTACTGATCTATGGTACCAAAGCTATCATTCCATCAGAGGTAGAAATTCTTTCTTTAAGGATCATATAGGAATCCGAACTTAGTGATGCTGAATGGATAAAGAGCTTCTATGAGCAACTAGCCCTTATAGACGGAAAAAGAATGAACGTAGTATGTCACGGTCATCTTTATTAGAACAGAATGGCCAGAGCTTTCAACAAAAGGGTCAAACCAAGACAGTTCGCACAGGGACAATTGGTGCAGAAGAAGATCTTCTCGCATCAAGAGGAAGTCAAACAAAAATTCTCTCCCAACTGGCAAGGTCCTTACATGGTTTACTGGGTTTAATAGGAGGAGCACTCATACTCGCAGAAATGGACGTTGAAGTTTGGCAGAAACCAATCAATTCAAACATTGTCAAGAGATATTATGTTTAGATTGTTTACATTCCTTCATATGACGTAATTGGACTACGCTTGACCTGATACGCTTTTAAGAGGGGATACATAGGTAGCCATGTGGGTTTGGTTCATATATTAATAAAATTTTCATTTCCCCCAGAACTAGAAACTAAGCAGAATTTTGAGGAGGACCCTTAAAATTCCGAATCAAGTCCAGCCAATGCCATTATATGTCAGACAGTTAGAAATCGGTTAAGTAACTGAGGCAAAATTTTGAGAAGGATTCTCCAAATTCCAGAGTAGATCTGACAGAATTCGTCGCACGCAAAAAGGCCAAAGGATCATCTACCAAACTGTTGCAGAATTTTGAGGCAGACCCTCAAAATTCTAATGCAAGGAAGTTGCAATATCTCTAAAATGTGTTACAGTCATTAGTTCATCTAAATTACTTGATATTATATATCACTATGTTTTCTAAAATAAATATATTTGATTAATAATTACATATTTTCGAAAACTCTATTTCCGTGATAGCCAGGCGTTACTCATGGCAACTCAAACAAGGGCTCCATAACAAAGCGAAGCAAAGCCAGCAGACAAAGGCACGAACCAACCTCCCCTTAAAAAACTTACAATTTTTCTTTGGACGCAGGCACGATGAACATAACAAAAGTATTCAGAAACATACACATGCCAAAGTCCTAACAATCAGGCCACCAGACGCAAATATATCTCCAGCTAAGAAATATTATACTCTTATTTGCTACTTGTTCACTGCATAAAGCTAAGCAATGCCTTCTCTTTGCATGAGACTAAGACCTATCTCAAATCTTGCATGAGGTTAAGCCATGCTTCCATATTTGCATAAGGCTAAGCATTGCTTTCTCTTTGCATGAGACTAAGCCCTATCTCAAATATTGCATGAGGCTAAGCCCTACCTCCACATTTGTATAAGGCTAAGCACTGCCTTCTCTTTGCAGGAGACTAATCCCTGTCTCAAATCTTGCACGAGGCTAAGCCCTGCCTCCATATTTGCATAAGGCTAAGCATTGCCTTCTCTTTGCATGAGACTAAGCTCTATCTCAAAATCTTGTATGAGTCTAAGCCTTGCCTCCATATTTGCATAAGGCTAAGCACTGCCTCCTCTTTGCATGAGACTAATCCCTGTATCAAATCTTGCATGAGGCTAAGCTTTGACTCCATATTTGCATAAGGCTAAGCACTGCCTTATCTTTGCATGAGACTAAGCCCTGTCTCAAATCTTGCATGAGGCTAAGCCATGCCTCTATATTTGCATAAGGCTAAGCGTTGCCTCTTCTTTGCATGAGACTAAGCTCTGTCTCAAATCTTGCATGAGGCTAAGCCCTGCCTCTATATTTGCATAAGGCTAAGCACTGCCTTCTCTTTGCATGAAACTAAGCTCCGTCTCCAATCTTGCATGAGGCTAAGCCCTGCCTCTATTTTTTTCATAAGTCTAAGCATTGCCTTTTCTTTGCATAAGACTAAGCCCCGTCTCCAATCTTGCGTGAGGCTAAGCCCTGCCTCCATTTTTTGCATAAGGCTAAGTGTTGCCTTCTCTTTGCATGAGACTAACCCCTGTCTCAAATCTTGCATGAGGCTAAGCCCTGCCTTCACATTTGCATAAGGCTAAGCATTGCCTTCTCTTTGCATGAGACTAAGCCCTGTCTCAATCTTGCATGAGGCTAAGCCCTACCTCCATATTTGCATAAGGCTAAGCATTGCCTTCTCTTTGCATGAGACTAAGCTCTATCTCAACCTTGCATGAGGCTAAGCCCTTTCTCCATATTTGCATAAGGATAAGCACTTCCTCCCCGGGACAAAGCATTGTCCCTCCCTGCATAAGTGTTCTCCATTCTAAACTTGACACTATCTTTTTCCCTCGGGCTAAGCTCTGCCCCCAAAGTCCAGGCAAGACTGAGCTTTGTCTTGCTGTCACTTTCAGTATCATATCTCTGCACTTCATGGGCTGACATATATCCAACCTGTTCAGAGGTGTCATAGTGTCTGAAGACACCATGTCATGGCCTAAGGATATCTCAATACTTGCACATCATTAGTCAAAGGCGTCATGGTTCAGAGGCACCATCCTCATAGCCCGAGAACATTATTTCATGACCTGCGAATCTCCTATCTCACAATTCATAGCCAGGACATCATGGTCTAGGGATGTCATCTGCACTGTCCAAAGACAATCTTTCATGGTTCAAGGAGAATTTGCATCACGTTTAAATTCTCGCAGTATTTTATATACTTGCATGCATCATATATTGAGTTTTGCAGGTAATTCAGGAAGTAATTGTTCTTCAAACAGGAGCAACCTTCGCTCCAGTTTCCATTCATACCATTTTCACTTTTCCATTATAGTCGATTCCCATCAATTACCCACCTTAATTTGTGACCATTCAGATATCTGCCCTATAATACATCCGCTATACTCCAAACCCACAATCATAACCCCATCCGACATTACACTTCACAAAAGAACCTTTTTCATCAGCTTCATTCACCGTTGGGTGTAGAACTATACCTGGCCTGATTTCTGTAAAATCAGGAATATGTAGGCAACTCAGCGGTCAAAATCGGCCACCATTTCTTTACCGGAAAACTCTTTCATCCTTCCCGGGTAAAAATGGGTAGCTGTTGATATCCAATTTTCCCTTATATATTGTAAAATGTGCATACACACTTTCAAAATATAGTACATACACAAGTATTTTTACAATTTTTCTTTAATTTTTAAAGGCCCTAAATCTATTTATTTTTGCATTTTTTTAATTATATAAATATTTAAAACTATTCCTCATATTATTTTTTGATGATTTAATCATCTAAATTGATCGTTTATATTTATATGAGTGTTCAAATATTTTAATTGAATTTATTATAATTATATTTGTATTTTTTAAAGACTATAATTGCATATTTCGTAAGAATAGCCCATATATATGCATAACTGCCTTATCTACACAGAAAATGACGTTTTATATTTTTATAATATTAAGTAATTATTTTAAATCACCTTCATGCATGAAAATAATTTTCTATTATTTAATTAGCTATTTTTAAAATTATTTTATTTACTAAATAAGGTATTAAACAAATATCCCCTAATTATACCCAAAATCGAACCCCCCCCAAATCCAATTCAATTAAAAATCAGGCCCAAATCTACCCAGCCCAAATCCTAAAGACTTCTACCCGGCCCCAAACCCTAAAAAATTCTACCCGGCCCCAAACCCCTCTAATCTTGGCCGTTGATCACAGAGATCAACGACCACCATTCATTCTTTCCTTTTTATTCCAAATGACCCATAACCCTAATCATTATTCATACTCCGACCGCCCTTGAATCCACTCTTCTCCCGTTCTGTCTGAGACCAACCCTAACCCTAATCGCCGCCACCTAAACCTATCTCTAATCCCTTCGATTCTTACTTATTCCATGGGATTCCATGGTTGTTTTAGACCTCTACTGGTCTCCTACTTCTTTTGGTTGTTCGATTTTGCTATCTTATGAAAGAGATCTAGCCCAGATCTTGTTCGAGACTCTTTAAGAGTCTGCCTATGGTCATCTCCATTTGTGAGTGTTATTATCTTGAGTTTTATGGTTCGAATATTTGGTTCAAAACCAGATTCTCTTTACCCCATCCCTTTTCCTCATAACCCTAATCTTTTAGACATGAATCTGTCCAAATCTTTGCAGATCATGAGTGATTCTGAGTTTGTCGGTGATTTTTCTTTAAAGGTCTCTTACTCCTTTGTTGTTAATCGATTTAGCACTTTGTTACATTAGGGTTCTTTGCTTCCTTGTTTTTTGCTTGTTAGATCTCTGTCTATATGAAGCGGTTTCGAGTTTTCATGACAGTTTGCTTTAAGAGTTCTCTAATTTCCCTACTGTTAATCGACTCTAAATGTTTTTCAAAATTAAGGTTCCACTTCGTCTGTTTTTGCAAAGGGCTTTCTGAAATTCCTTATATGTTTGATTAATCTTTCTTTAATGACTGTGTTCTAGTCTTAGTTATTCGATTGTTCATTGTTCACTTTAATATTTTGCCCGTTATTTTTTGAATAGTTGATTTACTGACTCAGCCGTCTAAGGTTTCATATTTTGCTGAGATGATTTACTGTATTTTGCTTGTTTTCTTTAATTCTGAGATTCCTAATTGACATTCCTTGCCTATTAAGCTTAAATTAGGGGGTGTTTGACCCCAGATTGGTCTCTAATTACTTATGTTACCTTATTTGTGTGGTTAATTGCTTGATTTACGGTGTTCTGGCCCTAATTGGCTGTAAGACTCACTTCTTGTCTTATTTGAAACTCAATCCGAGTTATTTTTGGGTATAACTCCCTGATTTTTTGCCCTGTAACCTTGATTGATTGTTTGATTGTTTTCCTTGCCTTATTTGCAACGTTTAACCACCTTGCCTTATTTACTTTACACTACTCAACTCCTATAAATACATGACTATGTTCAAACACACATAGACAGGCCTAAGAAAAAACACTTTTAAAAACTCTTGCTCTCTGCTACTATTTGTCTATTGCACTATCAATCTAGCTGAAAGCCAAGGCAAGATCTTGGATCCTATTTACTTCTCTCTCCTACTGAAAATTCCTAACTAGTATGCCTCACTTTATTATTATTCAGACATATGTATGATTTAGTTTATGTACTTCCTGCTCAATATGATCACTTGCATGCTACTAAATAAGTATGCTTCTTGTTCTCAACATGCCTACTTTCATGTCATTGAATTAGTATGTTTCCCTAATGTTAGCATGCCTGCTCTTAACTAAGGCCTATATGGTTTTTCCCTGCCTTCAATATGTCAACATTGTCTGTTTCCAAGACTTGTGTGTTTCCTGTTCCTAGCATGTCTACTTTCATGTTGTTTGAATCAGTATGCTTCCTTGGTATTAGTATGACTATTTCCAAGACTTATGTGCTATATGCTAATGCCCAAATCAACATGCTTACTTATATATGTTTAAACCTAGAGGGTCCCATTTTCAGCATGTCAACCTGCATGTTTCTATTCACTAGACTTATGTGATGTCCTGCTTACAACATATCTATGTGTCTACCCCTATGTCATTAGACATATGATTGTTGTCCTGTTATAACTGTTCATCCCTAATAAACCCCTAGTTACATCATGGTATCTATTCCCTCAACTTGGTTGCCTTTATGTGTGACTATTTGATCCAACATACTACCCTATGATTGCTACAAGGCTGTATGTTCACCTAGTATTAGTTAATGGACCAAGACCATAAGAAACCTTTGTTGAACCAATGGATCTTGTCTGTTGTTGATCGAGCTCAAGGCTGAAACTCCTTCTGCTAACCTCGAGCAATATGAATTCTTGCTTTGTGACTATGTTGTTGTTCTCAGAATGTTTTTGATTGTTGTTTTCAGTCTTGAATTGTTTTACTCCTTAAACATTTCCACCTCTGAGTAGTTTTCGCTTTGTCATTACTCTTTTAAATCACTCTCACTTCTATTCTTAGAATACCGAGGTCCCTACCCCTCTAGTGTGAGTACTTCTTATGAGCCCATGAGACTCCTCTGAACTCTGAAACACTGGGGCTGGCCATTCCACACTGCACAAATCTATTGCTCTTTAAGGAAGATCTTGGTGTGAGCATCGCCCGGGTCCCTAAGGCCCTTGGGAACTTTGAAACATTAGGATACCCTATCTCGAACACTATGGGATATGGTACTTTGGACTATTTCAAGGCCTGGATTTTCCCAGGTTTACTTTGGCCCTATCAAGGCTCCCTATAGTATAGTATCATTTATTTCTGTAATTCATTTATGATTGGTTTGTAATAGTAATTTCCTTGTAAACAGATATTGGGATATTAGTAAAACTGGGAGGGATTCTTATATATATTTTGTTGGGAACGGGTAGATACCATGCCTATAAGGTTTAATCAGGTCCTACACTTAGAAACCATGCCTATAAGTTATTGTGACGTTTGTCTCATTATGTGCATTTAGATACCATGCCTATAAGGTTGTAAAAATTGGTCCTGTATTTGGATTCCATGCCTATAGGTGCTAAAATCAATCCTGCATACCATGCCTATAAGTTTTAAATCAATTTCTACACTTAGAATTCATGCTAATAGGATTTCAGCACTTAGAAATCATGCCTACAGAGTTTAAGATAAAATCAGCCTCTAAAATCAGCAGTCAGTTCACAATTTAGACATCTAGTCTATAAAATCTCGTCCGTTCATCAATTAGGCAAATCTAGTAGGTTCAAAATGGTTATTTGTTTTTGCCTGAAATGGCCCAGATTCAAGAAATAATAAAATCCGTAGGCAAACTGATTAGGTACTTGCTGCCCCGCTTTAATAAACATTGCATATGTTCTGATTTGTGCTCACTTAGATATCCTGCCACATGATCCTTTGAAATATCTGGAATCTTACTGTTTGAGACGTGCTATTGTCTGCTTGTGTGAGGAGGTAAAAGTAAGACTTTAATGCCCCTTTATGTGAATGTCCTATTTGTTTTTGCTTGTCACTTAGATTGTCTCCTTTTAAACACCTTAGGAGAGTCTGAAACTGCGTTAATTAGAGGTCCTAAACACCTCCAGGGCCATAAGAAAGGGATGGGTAATGCATGCATAGAGTACGTTTAATTAGAATCGCTTATATAACCATAAAGGGGAGGGTAATTGGGTAGTAAAGGATATGATGACCTGTGCGCTAATGCTATGTGTAGCACCCCAACTTGGGGACGATTACCAAGCATTGTACAGAAGTGATCCTGTAGGTCAAAAAAACCTAGGACCCCTCTTTACTCCTTGTTTTAAATATAATGTCCATTTATCTAATTTGCTTTATCTATTTAAAAGACAAATCCACATAATTTGAGTTCGACGGGGACCCACTGTTGTAGACCTCGAGGAGTGCCTAACACCTTCCCCTCAAGGTTATTTCGAGCCCTTACCCAATCTCTGGTAATGCAAACTAGTTTTTATGAGTCATTTGCTTTAGGTTCCCTAACTCACCTTAAATCTGTTAGGTGGCGACTCTTCAAATTCCATACCCAATTCCCAAAAGGAAATGAGTTATCCCCAATAAATATTGAAACCCGGACTCCCCAAGGAAAACGGGGGCGTGACAATGGTTTCTAGCCAATGAAGTGTTTATTCTACTAATAGTTTAGGGGTTATGATGAATTCTTGTACTCTCGTATAGCGGCACGATAGTGCAGTGAGCGACATGGGAATTGGAATTTTAGGATCAAGGTTGCGGTTCGGTATTGACAAGAATGTCACGAGCTTGGATGATATGGGAAAAATTCAGATGTTTAGAGTAAGCTGAAATTATCCTTAGTGTCACCTGAGAGCAATGTCCTGTGTAAGAGGCTTTGTGTATTGATTTGCAGATTCTTGATTTGCCTTATAGAATTAGTACGATTTGTGGTATGGACTAGAAGACTTTGCTACTTGGTGCGGAAGGTCAAAGGAGCATATCCTGCGGGGAAATTTGTATAAGTGTGACACGTTAGTCACATGATTGTTAAGGATTGAAACCAAGTATGGAGATTTTTGGTATTGTCGCTAATGTGAGGGCTAACGCCTGAAGGGTGCTCTATTCATTCGGTTGTGGACTGTGGAAGTTTGTTCGGGATTGAACGGTTGCTCGTATGTGTCATGAATAGGGCCTATATGGATCCTTGAAAGGTTATTGGCCCAGTATGGTATGATCAGGATCGGTTTGAGGTCTGTTGGTTGGTCTAATGTGAATGTGTGCTCTACGTCAGGTCGAATATGTTCATTCATCATAGCATTGCTTATGGACGAGTCGTCGGGCTTTGAATGTTAATCCTGTCGTCAGTTATTCCATGCAATACTCTATTGTGCCATGTGAGTTATAAGACGACTTCATTATTCAAACATGTGTTGAGGTCGCATGTATCTTGTGGCATTATATGAGCAGGATGGATCTCGCGATGCATGTCATTTATCGCATCTTAGTTGTTCTTGGGTTTTGTAGTATATGGCGTTATCCGTCACCCCAGGGTTGTATTTTTTACACTTGGCGTGCTTATGGTTGATATCCGGTATTTTGTAAGTATAAGCATTTTGTCTTGATGGGTTTTCTTATTTATTGTTATGTGTAGATCGGGTGGCACACCGCCACGGGTATATTATTTGGATCAGGTTGCACGCTGCAACAGTAAAATGGTGAGTACAATTCCCTATATCCATTCTTGCGTATTTTGTTTCTCATTCTCTAAGAAGGGTTCATAGCATCTGTTCGATCATTTTATTCATAACGCGGGCGGGCTAGTTCGTTCTTCCTTATGTGTCATATTCAAGTTGTAGTTTGTTGGGACATTGATGGCGTCATAGGATATTTTGGTTAGTGTTTGAGGTGTCTCATTGCTGGAGAAGATTGTACTGGGTGAGACGAGGTTATTGGGACTTATATCAATGCAATCAAATTTATGTAGGGTACATTAAAAAGAAATAATATTATTTAGTTCGAAATGAGGTAACGGTTCTTGTCAGGTGGGAAGACTACATGATTTACTAATTTGGAAGGTGGTTAGGAGTTTCTACATATCTCTTTCGTCGTGGCGGTATTGCGAGAGTTGGAACATGCCTTATAGGTGTCATGAGGTGAATTGTGGGCATCAGATTTGTGGGATTTCAGCTATTATGGTTTGAAGATGTTATTATGGGTAGACAACTTATGAGTGCACGGTTTGATTTCAGTATAGGTGCATGATCAGGTTTGGTACTGTATGTAGGGATTGATGCAGTTTTCGTATCTTGTTAGGAATTCCGGATGTTGGAATTTGATTCTAAGGCTTGTTAGCTAAGGTTATAGGGAGGATCTTCAGCCTGGCTTGAGCCAGTGTGCTCAAATGGGTTGTGGTGGCACGGGTAGGTGCACGAGGTGTTAAACAGTAATTTTTGACAAGTTCAAAGCAGTTCTTGGCACGTTCGAGGACGAATGTATGTTTAAGTGAGTGAGAATATAACGACCCGATCGGTCGTTTTGAGCTTTAGCACATCGTTCAGCGGTTTGAGGCCTTGGGTAGCTTTAATTCATGTTTTATGACTTGTATGTGTGGTCGGAATTAAATTTTGGGAAGTTCGGTGTTGATTCAGATTGAAATTCTAATTTTGGAAGCTTTAAGATGGATGAGTTGACTAAGCTTTAACCTTTGAGTAAACAACATTGGAATCGGAATTTGAAGGTTCCAATAGGTTCATATGATGATTTCGGACTTGAACGTATGTTCGGGTTGAGTATTGGGTGATCCGGGAGAATTTTGGCGCTTATTATGGAAGGTTGGCATTTTGAAAGTTTTAGGATTTCATAAGTTTGGTTTGAAGTGTATTTTGGTGTTATCGATGTCCGTTTGGGATTTTGAGACTTGGAATAGGTTCGTGTCATGATTTATGAATTGCACGTAAATTTTGGTATCATTCTGGAAAGTTTTGATATGATTCGGACGCGTTCGTCGAAGTTTGGATGATTGGAAGTTTAAAGAAGGATTTCGATCGTCGACTCGTAGTTTTGATGTTTTGCGTGATTTGAGGACTCTATTAAGTTTGTAATATGTTTTGGGACATGTTAGTATATTTGGTTAAGATCCCGAGGGCCTCGGTTGGATTCAAGATGGTTAACAGATCGGATTTTTAGAATGAGGAAATCCTGGAAAAATCTGGTTGCTGGTGCAATCACTTCTGCGAAAGTGACCTCGTAGAAGCAAGAAGAAGCTCGCAGAAGTGACTTGGGTAGCCTAGGTGTGTGTTAGCAGAAGCGAAGTCTAGTAGTGTACCTGCGAGTGCGCAGAAGCGACGCCACTGCCACATGTGCGCGAAGATGCACAGATGCACAAGGCAGTGTCGCACCTGCGATTGCGCAGGAGCGGAAGAACTTCCATAGGTGCGATGGGCTATTGGCCAGGGACTTGCGCAGGAGAGAGTTTTCTCTCGCAAAAGCAAGACCACAAGTGCAAAATATGTCCGCAGATGCGAAGTAGCACTGGGCAGAATTGTTTTTAAGATGGGTCTTGGCTCATTTTTCATTTTATTTCTTCCATGGGAGCCGACTTTGGAGCGATTTAGGAGCGACATTTTCATCGCCAGTCAAAAGATAAGTAATTTCTACTAGTTTTGAGTTAAATATACGAATTCAGGGCTTGTAAATACATGAAAAATTGTTGAAATTGTGGGATTACAAGAGAACCTAAAATTTGGTATTTTGGATTTTGACCACGAAATTGGACATGGAATTGGAAATAAATTATATATTTGAGTTTGTAATGTTATGTGTAGTGTTTATCTTTAATTTTTTTGGAATCCGGGCACGTGAGACCTAGAGTTGATTTTGTTGACTTTTCGAGCTGAGTCTGGAAGTGTTATAAATTAATTAGTTATGATGTTGGAGTATATTTTTATTGATTTTCATGATTGTTTGACTAATTCCGGATTGATGGGCCTTTGGTTGAGGTGTTAGAGAGGTGTTTGGGCCGAATATGGAACTTCAGAGCTAGGTAAGTCTCCTGTCCGACCTGTGAGGGGGAATTTACCCCGTAGATGTTATGTTTTTATGTGTTATATGTTGTAGGGAGACATGCACGTATGAGGTGACGAGTGTCCGTGCATGTGCTAGAATTTCCTGATTTTTCCCGGGTAGACTTAGGTTCACGTCATGCTATAGAAATACTATCTGAGTTGTCCATTGCCTATTAAATTCCTTTATTTTGTGTTATGACTTAAGACTAGACGTGAATAGGATGATAGACTCGCTATTGTAGAAATGTGATGAGCTACTTGATAATCCACAAAACAATTTGTGCTTCCCTTATTAATTTCTCCTACATTGTGCGCATTCATTGCATGGTTTTCCTTAACAAAATTCATAACTCACATGTTTATTTGTGAGTGTGGTTAGAGACCCATTAAGGATTCTTATTCTAATGGGATTGTGCCGTCCGCCTCGGTAGTATAATAGATGCATCTATAGTTCGTGTCGTTCGACCTTGGCAGTGCACACAATATGATGGGATTGAGTCGTTCGCTGCGACATTTCTATAAAACACTCTTGTGGATCAGGTCGTTCGCCTCGGCAGAGTCATGCATAATATTTGACAAGATACCAGTGTATCTGTGTGTTTTTCCTGATTTGAGTTGTGATGATCTATCTGGTGAGGTCCATTTTATATTTACTCCGGTCGAGGAGGTAACTGGTAGTTGAGAGCCTGAGTTTACATTCAGAGGAGAATTGTACCCCGCATTTATATTAGTTTATACCATTTATTTATTATTCATCACACTTGTTTACTTCTTATTGTACATAGTTTATTGGACCACTAGTAAGTGTCTGTGTTGACCCCTTGTCACTACTTCTCTGGGGTTAGGCTAGATACTTATTGGGTACGCGTTGATTTATGTACTCATGCTACACTTGCTGCACTTATTGTGCAGGTATATATATGGTTGGTAGTCTTTTGGGCGCAAAGGCACCGCTGTTGCGGAGACTTTACGGTGAGCTGCATTCCATGTTATGATCCGCAACATACAGATTCTCCATCAGAATTAGTTATATTCTCCTATCTAACTTGTATTCCAGACATATGTAGTATTATTATTATACTCCTTAGTAGACGCTCATGCATTTGTGACACCGGATTTTGGGAGTTCCTACTGGTTTTTCATTATTGTAGTTTATGTAATTATTATCATTTCACCTTGAAATTTATATTTATACAGGGATTGGAAACTAAAATCACGGGTGTTCTACGAGTACTAGCTTTTACAATATTTAATTAATGGGAATTATAATTTCAAGTAATTAAGTTGATCAATCACCATTGGCTTACCTGACGGCGGCGGTAGGCGCCATCACGACCTATAGTAAATTTTGGATCGTAACATTCTCGGTCTTATAATTTTATGAAAATCAGCCCAAAAATGATGACATGATGTATCAATAAATGGCAACGGGGACTGAGATATGATATGCAAATGAATGATATGACTGAGTATGTAACTGCAATTTAAGCAAATAACTCAATAGCAGAAATAATTTTAGCGGGTCCCGACAAGATAAGCATACAACCTAGATATGGTTTCTAACATGGATCACAACTCAATTACTCTAGCATGTAGAGATTTTATAGATACAAATAAGGTTAGGTAACTACACAGTAACACAGTAACAATCGAGTCCAAATTCACATAGTGCACGCCCACACGCCGGTCACCTAGCATGTGCGTACCCCAAAACCAACACATAACACATATATTCAGGTGTTCATACCCTTAGCACCAAATTTAGAAGTGTTACTTACCTCGAACAAGCCTAATCCAATACCGAGAAAGCCAAACGATACTCCAAAAATGCCATCCCGCACATACCGACCTCCCAATGGCTCGAAACTATCCAAAAGAAACTCAAATATATCAAATAATGCCTAAGGGAACACTTCCAAATGATAAAGGTCGAATCTTTAATCAAAAAACCCAAAGTCAACCAAAAAGTCAAACTCAGGTCCGCGCCTCAAAACCCAAAAAATCTCACAAAATCTAATAACCCATTTAATTACGAGTCCACCCATACTAGTTTCGGTCAAATCCGACTCCGAATTGATATTCAAAATACAAAAATTCACTCTATGAAACTTTAGATAAAACCCCCCAATTTCCCTCTTGAAATCCTTAATCAAATGCCAAAAACAAAGATAAATTCATAAAATAAATCAAACCGAGTAGAAAACACTTACCCCAATCCATGTGGTGAAAATCGCCTAAAAATAGCTTCAATCCGAGCTCCATAGCTCCAAATATGATAAAATGGCCGAAACTTGCGAAACAAATTACTTTATATTCACTGGACAGAAATACCCTACACGATCGCGGGAAATTCTTCGCAATCGCGAAGAATAAACTCAACAGCCTCCCAAAATACCCTACGCATTCGCAAAACATCACATGCGAACACGATGAACACATGTACCTGCACTACGCGATCGTGACATGATCAATGCGAACGCGAAGAAGAATCCTCTGTCCCCAGCTTCTCAACTCATCACTATGCTAATGTGAGCTGACTCATGCGAACTCGAACAATATCCACCCTAAAACTATGCGATCGTGGCCCTCTAATCAAGACTGCGATTAAGAAATTGCCCAACTCCAGGTTTTCCTCTACGTGATCGCATCACGTATTTCGTGATCGCAAAGACCAATCGAGGTACCATAAACTGGAACACACCAGCAATCAAGCATGAAGGAAAAGTGCTTCGATTCCACTCCGAACATTCCAACAAGTCCATTGTCGATGCCCTTTTTTTTCCTAAAGCAGAATCGGGTTCACGACATTCGGGAAGACAACTCTTATTTCGTTTGGGAATTGGGGTTTTGGAGTTTGGAGAGTCGCCACCTAATGATTATAGTGCATTAGCACACTTTTAGAAGAATTAAAGATGCAAACCAGAGTTTTGGGTAAGGGATTGAAATTATCTCGAGGGGAAGGTGTTAGACACCCCTCAAGATCCACTAGTGTGGTTCCCGGCCATGCTACAATAGTGACTTTGAATGCAAATGCGAATAGACTAACAAGTATTTAAAATACAAAGTAAGAAGCATAAAAGGGTTAAAAGGAGTGCTGAAATTCAGGAAGGGAGTAGTTTGGTTATAAAGAAATGTGCAAGTAGAGGGAAGAAGTCAAGCAATTAGTGCAATCAAACCAAAAATCGTGTGAGAAAACAGAAGTTGAAAGTGCAGCAGCTTTTAAAGTTCTGAAAAAAATAATAAAAGGAGAGGGGAATCCTAGGTTTATACATTACATGGATCATTCGCACAACAC
>MU671523.1:5080-16177 GCA_026770625.1 Nicotiana glauca | reverse complement strand
ACCAGTTTTAGTAAAATAGATACGAGTTCCAGCAATTGATACTATTTTAAAACGAATGAGGCTGTTAAAAATCGAGATTTCCTATAGGCATGCTTTCTATACGTTTGCTGATCTTAATACTTTTTCAGACATTAACAGAAGTCTTATGCACATGAATGTCTATATGCAACCTTATTATTAAACCTACAAAAAGTTTGCCTAATGACATTTGTATATGCAGAAATGCAAGAGCCTATAGACATGACCTCTATATGTGTATTTGCGGAAGAATCAGAAATTAAACCCTATAAGCATGGTATATAACCTTTGTGCATAAAATAAACCCCATCCCATTTTTCTACTAAATCCCCATGAGTTTATTACAAATTATTACATCCTAATAAATCAAACTGGAAATTAAAAGTACATCAAAAGCTAACAGCTAGATTCGAGCAGCCTAATTCAACCTTAATGTTTAATAATATGTGATTGAGCCACTTCCGGGATCCAGATTTCCAAAGCCTTCTCTTTACCCAGGTGTTTCAAAGTTCCAAGGAACCTCAGGGATTCCCGGCATTGCTTACACCCAAGATACCATTAGAATAGAAATAGTGCAGTATGGAAGAGCCAGCTCTCAGGCATCCAAGTTCAGAGGGAGCTCAGGGGGTCCCAAAGCATGGCTTGCAAGAGAGGGGCAGAACTTAATAGCTAGGAGTAAGTGCAAAGTGAAAGGGTAATTGGGGAGCCATGACAGGTGGTGGACATACCTAGCCACAAAGTTGGCTGGCACACCCCTGATCACCTGCTTGGTCAAACACATCAAGAGAAGACCCTTGAAGGTCAGACCAGGGTCTGGACAGTGATTAGGACATTTCCCGACCCAAGTCTAAAGCTCAAAAACACATAAAGGAGGGAAAGGGAAGGGGAACTGATTGAGTTTGGGATTCAAAGAATCCAATCCAGAATCATGGACAACAATATTAGAGTGTTGTCATGCCCTAAACTATAACTCACATATAAAAAGGTATGAGGGTTTGGGATTCATAAAGTATTAATTTCATGACAAGCAACTGACAGGATACATAATACTGAATTACAAAGGAAAGGGGGAACATGTTACAATATGCTAGCAACAAATGTCAACTAAAGAATTGGACAGAAGTGAACAGAAATGAAACACATTGTGGTGGAAGCATATAAACTAACTGAGGCATACCAGTAAAGAAGCAAAATAATGCAGGAGAAAATAGAGCAAACAAAGTCCACAGCAGCACAAGTAAAAGAGAGAGAGTTTTTTTTAAGTGAGAGTGACTTGTGAACTCAGATTGTGTTCTGGGTTCGTGTGTGTTCAAAGAGAAGGGAGGAGAGTATTTATAGTTTTGAAAACTTGTAGAGAAATAAGGTAACAAGTACAAATCTAACACAAATATGGCATGGGTACAAATCAGAATCAAATTAGTATAAGATTCCCCTTCAATCAGGGGATTTTTATTCAAACGGATGCTAACAGGTTTTAAATTAAAGAAAGGGAGAATAAACCTTGTAAATAGAATGGATGTTGCCATAAAAGAAGAAGTTAGGTAATATAATGGGCAATTAATCTAAGTACAGGGTGTAAAATTATTTTTGGAAATATTCAAGGAGGCCAATCAAAGGAAAAGAATCAATTACCCCTTAACAGGCAAGTAAAATCAGAATTTCACAAAGGAAAAGTTTTGAAAATTAACCACGAGTTTGAGAATCAATCACAAAAGGAACTCAGTATATATAAATGCATGCACAAGTGATAAACACGTGAAGCCAAGTTATGGCATAATAAGAGCATATAGTAGTAACTTAAAAGGAAAACATTCGAAGCATGATAGTCAAGTTTCAGTGTTTAACAATAGAGAAGAAGATCATAAGCATGCAAAGAACTCAGAACCAAAATAGTCAAGAGCATTGAAGCATACTGCAATTTCAACAGGCGAGTTGCACAAACAACTTCAAAGAAATTGAATAGTCCCCAAAAAAACTAGGGTTTTTGAAAATCAAACGAGTTTAGAGGAGATGAGCAGTCAAACAGGTTTAGAATCTCGGATAAACCCCAAAATTAGGGTTTTCACTCATGCTAAATAAGATGAATGACACATAGAAACTCAAATAAGATCCTAAAATTAGGGGTTTTAACATGCTACTCAGATAAAAATAAGGTGAATCAAACAACCATTAACAAGCAGACCAGGAAACTCAAACAAAATCCCCAATAAAATTAGGGTTTTCAGCATGCGAATTTAGATAGAAGATAATACAAACAATCACAGTAAAAACCTGTCGAGATTCATAGAAGAGATGTTCGAGATAAAATAACATGAAACCCTAGTTGAGGAAATAAGAGTTTCTGAAAGCAAACATTAAGGAATCTTTGAGAAAAAAGCATAGAAGGTTCACACACACATAGATCCAGAACAGATCTAAAATAAATCGAAGGAACCTCAGAGATTAGGGTTTCGTAAGAAACCCAAGAGACGAGATAGGCTTTGGAAACCATCGATCTGAGCAGAGAAGTCGAAGATCGAGCTCGAATAGCCATGGCTGGCCGGAAAAGGGTTGAAGACGACCGGAGAACAGTCATCGAACAAAGGCTTGGTCGGAACCCTTCAAGATCTGGTCGTTGGACCTTTAGAAGTGAGCACACATAAGCCATGGGAGGTAGGATAGGCCTCCGATGAGCCTGAGAAGCCATAGATTAGGGCTTAGATGAGAGGCGATAGCTAGGGTTTGAGGTGGTGTTGAGAGAGAATTGTGAGAGGAGAGGATTCAGAGGCGGCGGTTGAAAGAAAAATGAATTAGGGTTGGGAGTTTGGTAAATTAAAAAAGGAAAGGGCGTGTTTGGGCCGTTGATCTTCTAGATCAACGACTGTGATTAAATGGGGGATCCGGTCGGGTATTAAAATGGGTTGTGGGTTGGGTTAGTTTTAAAAATGGGCTTGTTAGAATTGGATTCAAATTGGGGCTGCAATGTGGCTATGATTGAAATGTAAATGGGGCCATAAGTTAAATAGCCAGTTTTCCCCCTTTAATTTATAAAAAATAGTTAAAATGATTTTAAAAACAAATTAAAAGCACTAAACTAATTAATAATATATAATCATTAATATAAAAATACTGAAAATAATTTTATAATTGTAAAATGCCATTAATCGTAATATAGGCTATAATTATAATTATATGCAATTTAGCTTTAAAAATACCAAATAAATTCGTCAAAATATGAAAAAATCACCTTTATTATATTTGGTATAAATATGAGAATAAAATAAGTTATTCACCAAAATGATAGTTTTGGAAGTAATTACTAAATTCTGTGATATTAAAAAATAGACGATAAATCGATTTAAAAATTATTAAAAATTTGAAAAAGTACCAAACTCTTGGGTGTGCTTATATGTGCATGTATATGTTATTTTGAAAGTATTTTGGGTATAAAAATACTTAGGAAAAAATTGGGTATCAATAGCTGCCCCTCTTTACCCGGGAAGGATGAAAGAGTTGTCGGGTAAAGATATGATGGCCAATTTTGACCGGAAGCGGCGATTTGAAAAGAATTTGACCGAGATCTAGTTTCTGAGCTGCCTACATATCCCTGGTTTTACAGGAATCAGGCCGTATGTAGTTCAGGAACCATTGACGGAACATGCCGATGTCGATTCGGAAGGACGGACACGATGTTTGGGGGAGGCAAGAGGTATTTTGAAGCTGATCGACTGCGAGAACCGGAGCGAGATCACTCCTGATGAGACGGCCGTTGCTAACTGGTGTACTTGCAAGTGAGCAATATAGGCGTATATCGTGCATAAACTTAAACGTGATGCAAGTTCCCATTGGACCATGGATACTGTCTTCGGACGGTTAGGATGACGTCCTTAGACCATGATGTCCTGGGCCATGAAGCGCAAAATTAAGGGATTCGTAGCCTATGAGATGACGTTCTCGGTCCATGATGATGGTGCCTCCGAACCATGATGCCTTTGAATAATGATATGCAGGATATAAAGTGGGGTCCTCGGGCCATGGCATGGTGTTCTCGGGCTATGAGGATGATGCCTCCGATCGATGACGCCTTTGGACAGTTTGGCGATATTTTAGCCCATGAGATGCAAGATTTGGCGGTATTTCAGCCGATGCAAAAAAATATAAATGGCGATATTTCAGCCGACAGAAATTTAAATAAACAGGCGATGTTCCAGCCGATGGAGAATTTAAATAATAGTCTGGCGATATTTCAGCCGATGCAAAAAGTGTAAATGGTGATATTTCAACCGATAGAGAATTTAAATAAAGTTTGGCGATGTTTCAGCCGATGCAAAAAAATGTAAATGGCGATATTTCAGCCGATGCAAAAAGTGTAAATGGTGATATTTCAACCAATAGAGAATTTAAATAAAGTCTGGCAATGTTTTAGCCGATACAAAAGAATGTAAATGGCGATATTTCAACCGATGCAAAAAGTGTAAATGGTGATATTTCAACCGATAGAGAATTTAAATAAAGTTTGGCAATGTTTTGGTCGGTGTAAAAGTAAAACGGCGATATTTCAGCCGACCGAAAACATAGGTATAAATGATGGTGGAGATTTAAACATGAACTGGCGATCTTTCAGCCGATGTAGAATTTAAATAAAGTTTGGCGATATTTCAGCCGATGCAAAAGAATGTAAATGGCGGTATTTCAGCCGATTGTAGGACATAAGTAAAAGGTGGCGATATTTTAGCCATGCAAGAGAAATAAAGTGGCGATATTTCAGCCATGCAAATGGAGACAACACTTAGTCTCGGAAGGCAGAAAGGTAGCCTTATGCAGATAATGCAGGATGGAGACAACGCTTAGTCTCGGAAGGCAGAAAGGTAGCCTTATGCAATGCAGATGGATACAACGCTTAGTCTCGGAAGGCAGAAAGGTAGCCTTATGCAAATAATACAGGATGGAGACAACGCTTAGTCTCAGAAGGCAGAAAAATAGCCTTATGCAATGCAGGAAATGCAGATGGAGACAACGCTTAGTCTCGGAAGGCAGAAAAGTAGCCTTATGCAATGCAGGAAATGCAGATGGAGACAACACTTAGTCTCGGAAGGCAGAAAGGTAGCCTTATGCAATGCAGGAAATACGGGTGGAGACAACGCTTAGTCTCAGAAGGCAGAAAAGTAGCCTTATGCAATGTAGAAAATGCGGGTGGAGACAACGCTTAGTATCGGAAGGCAGAAAGGTAGCCTTATGCAATAAGATAAAAGCAAATAGTAAGAACAAAAAATTCTTAGCTGATAGCTGATCATGATATTGCGGTTGCTGGGGCCATTGAGTGCGGATAGCAAATGCGAATAGGCGGGACGGTTCGATGTGATTGCGTAACATGTTTGGTAACTTTGTGACTTGGGTGCCTGCATCCAAAGAAAATTATGAGTTTTGTAAAGGGGAAAGGTTAGTTCACTCTTCTGTGGCTTTCGTCGTCGTGCATCATTGGGGTAGCATCTCTAAACAACAGCTATCATAGTTATGCATGATTTAACAAATGTAACGTAAGTAGAAAATAGTTTTGTTTAAATGAACCAACAACTGCGGCGTGGTTCAAAACATTGCAACCTTTCTTGTTCAGGAATTTTGAGGGTCCTCCTCAAAATTCTGCCCCAGTTTACTAGGCTGGCACTTCTGACGGCTGCGTTGAATGACTGAAGAATCAACTTCATAATTTTGAGGGTCCTCAAAATTCTGCCCCAGTTTACTGAGGTGACATCCCTGGCGATGAGCGGCTGAAGACTGACTTCGGAATTTTGAGGGCCCTCCTCAAAATTCTGCCCCAGTTCCAATAGTAGGGGAAATGAAAATTTTATTAAATCGTGACTGAACCCATAGGGCTGCCTACGTATCCCCTCTTAAACGGGAATCAGGTCAAGCGTAGTTCAAATTACATCATAAAGCAATCATAGGTGATTACACATAATATCATTTTACTGCATCTGAATTGATTGGCTTTGGCCAGACTTCTCCGTCTATTTCTGCAAGAATAAGGGCTCCTCCGGTTAGAACCCGGTGAACCATGTACGGACCTTGCTAGTTGGGAGAGAATTTCCCCTTGGCTTCCTCTTGATATGGGAATATTTTCTTTAACACCAACTGCCCCGGTGTAAACTTCCTTGGCTTAACTCTTTTGATGAAGGCTCTGGACATTCTGTTCTGATAGAACTGACCGTGGCAAACTGCATTCATCCTCTTCCCATCTATAAGGGCTAACTGCTCGTAGCGTCCTTTCACCCATTCTGTGTTGTTCAACTCTGCTTTTTGTATGATTCTCAAGAAAGGATTTTCTACATCGGCGGGGATGACCGCTTCTGTACCATAAACCAGCATGTAGGGAGTTGCTCCGGTCGACGTGCAGACTGTGGTGCGGTATCCCAGTAAGGCAAATGATAAGTTCTCATGCCATTGTTTGTGACTTTCGACCATATTCCTTAGTATATTCTTGATATTCTTGTTGGCTGCTTCTACAGCTTCATTCATCTAAGGCATGTAGGCTGTAGAATTCTTGTGTTTGATCTTGAATGCCTCACACATTGCTTTCATCAAATTACTATTGAGATTGGACCCATTATCAGTGATGATTGATTCCGGAATTCTGAATCGGCAAACAATATGGTCACGGACGAAATCTGCCACAACTGTCTCAGTTACTGCCTTGTATGATGCTGCCTCAACCCATTTAGTAAAATAATCAATTGCCACCAGGATAAATCTGTGCCCGTTTGATGCGGCAGGCTCGATAGGTCCAATGACATCCATCCCCCAGGCGGCAAATGGCCACGGTGAGCTTGTTGAAGTAAGCTCGTTTGGAGGCACCTTTATCATGTCTGCATGTATCTGACAGCGATGGTACTTGCGAACATACTGGATACAGTCTGTTTCCATAGTCATCCAAAAATACCCTGCTCGGAGTATCTTCTTTGCTAAGACAAAACCATTCATGTGCGGCCCGCATGTCCCTGCGTGCACTTCGTCCAATAGCCTGGATGCTTCTTTTTCTTCGACACACCTTAGCAAACCCAAATCGGGAGTCCTCCTGTATAGGATTCCTCCGCTCTGAAAGAAGTTGTTGGATAATCTTCGAAGTGTGCACTTTTGAGTAGCGTTGGCAAGTTCTGGATATTCTCCTGTTGTCAAGTATTCTTTGATGTCGTGGAACCATGGTTTTCCGTCCGCTTCTTCCTCAACGTGAGCACAATAAGCTGGCTGATCATAAATCTTTATTGGGATGGGATTAATGAAATTCTTGTCTAGATGCTGGATCATGGATGATAATGTGGCTAATGCGTCAGCGAACTCGTTTTGGACCCTAGGGACATGATGAAATTCCGTCTTTGTGAATCTTTTCCTTAACTCCTGTATATGATACTGGTAGGGAAGTATCTTAGAGTTTTTGGTGGCCCATTCTTCTCGAACTTGATGTATGAGTAGGTATGAGTTCCCAATCACTAGTAACTCTTGAATGTTCATGTCAATGGCCATCTTGAGCCCCAGGATGCAGGCTTCGTATTCGGCCATATTATTTGTGCAAGGGAACCTGAGCTTGGCGGATACCGGGTAATGCTGGCCGATTTCTGATACTAGGACTGCTCCTATGCCAACTCCTTTGATATTCGCAGCCCCGTCGAAAAATAACCTCCAACCATCGTAGGATTCTGCAATATCTTCTTCTACAAAGGACACTTCTTCATCAGGAAAATACATTTTTAGGGGTTCATATTTTCCCCCAATAGGGTTCTCGGCAAGGTGATCTGCTATGGCTTGGCCTTTGATTGCTTTCTGGGTCACGTAAACAATGTCGAATTCACTCAACAAGATTTGCCACTTGGCGAGCTTGCCAGTGGGCATGGGCTTCTGGAAGATATGTTTCAACGGGTCCATCCTGGATATGAGATAAGTAGTGTAGGCACAGAAATAATGCCTCAATTTCTAAGCTACCCAAGTCAGAGCACAGCAGGTGCGCTCTAATAGAGAATACCGGTCCTCGTGCGGGGTGAACTTCTTACTGAGATAGTAGATGGCTTGCTCCTTTCTCCCTGTTTCATCATGTTATCCCAGAACACAACCAAATGCTCCATCCAAAACCGCAAGATAAAGCAATAGAGGCCTTCCTGGCTCGGGCGGAACCAATACTGGCGGCGTTGACAGGTATTCCTTGATTCTGTCGAAGGATTTCTAACAATCGTCGGTCCATCTAGTAGCAGTATCTTTCTTCATCATTTTAAAGATGTGTTCACAAATGACCGTGGACTGGGCTATAAACCGGCTGATATAGTTGAGTCTTCCAAGAAACTCATCACGTCCTTCTTTTTCTTTGGCGGTGGCAATTCTTGAATGGCTTTGACCTTTGACAGGTCCAATTCTATCCCTCGACGGCTCATGATGAAACCCAGTAGTTTTCCGGCAAGAACCCCGAATGCACACTTGGCGGGATTCAGTTTCAGATTATACCTTCTCAGTCTGTTGAAGAACTTTGTCAGATCTTCCATATGATCAGTGGCTTTCTTGGATTTGATGATGACGTCGTCCACATATACCTCGATCTCCTTGTGTATCATGTCGTGAAAGATAGTAGTCATGGCTCTCATATAGGTGGCGCCAGCATTCTTCAACCCAAATGACATCATTTTGTAACAATACATTCCCCACGGTGTGATGAAAGCCATTTTCTCTGCATCTTCCTCATCCATCCATATCTGATGATATCTGGCGAAACAATCAACAAAAGACTACAACTCATGCTTGATGCAGTTGTCGATAAGAATGTGTATGTTCGGCAAGGGGAAGTCATCTTTGGGACTGGCCCGGTTGAGATCCCGGTAGTCGACACAGATTCTAACCTTCCCGTCCTTCTTTGGTACTGGCACGATGTTGGCTAACCATGTTGGATACTCTACCACTTTGAGAACCTTAGCTTTGACTTGCTTAGTAACCTCTTCTTTGATTTTCAAACTCATGTCGGGCTTGAATTTTCTGAGCTTCTGCTTTACCGGTGGACAGGCTGGATTTGTTGGCAACTTATGAGCTACAATGGCCGTGCTGAGACCAGTCATATCATCGTACGACCAGGCGAATATGTCCTCATATTCTTTTAAGAATTCTGTGTATTCTTTCTTCTCTGATGGCGACAAGTGAACGCTGATGCGAGTTTCTTTGACATTTTCTGTATCTCCCAAATTAATGACCTCAGTTTCTTCCAGGTTTGACTTAGGTCTATTTTCAAAATTCTCGATCTCTCTGACGACCTCTTCAGGTATCTCATCTTCTTCTGAGCCTATGTCCTTTTGTTGCGTTGTTTCATTGCAAATCACAGTCGTTGGTTCATCGTCAAGATAAGTAATAATAATGCTGTATAAAATAAAGTAAATGATAGAAAAATAATAAGCGAGATATATATGATAAACTAAAATGCTTTGATTAAATCCATAATTGTTTGAAACATCGGAGCTCTTTTCGAAATAAAAGACAATGCGGAAAGAAAAATCAACTAGTAAAGTAAGCTAAAAAGATGAGATACATGGTGCTTTTGTTTAGCCTTGCTACCTCGAAGCCTTCCGGGCCCTGACGGTCCTAATTGACCAATTACTGAGGTGGTATCCCCTGTTCACAGCTTGTATAGAAGGGCCTTCCTCCCCTTCCTCCTCAAAAAGAACACAACAGTCCATATCATCATCCTCCAGGAACAAATTCTTCATGGCTGCCAACACTTCATCTTCTTCTGACCCATATATAGTATCTGCCGGCTGGAAGATCTGCTCCAGGCTAGGTATCGGAAACTCCAATGGATAGTAGGGGCCGCGCCATAGTGGCGACCAGTTCTGGAATTCCTCCCAGGTATAACCGTACCCTAAGCCAAAGGTAGTACCATGCTTCTTCAGTTTGATGGGCTTAGTGATCCCCTGAAGATTTTTACCGAGTCCCTTTCCAGGCTCGTACCCACACCAATTCAGGATACTTTCGATCTTGTTGTCCCACCACTTATCCTTATCTATAGCGTTGACCCTTTCGATGTGGTGGTATGTTTCTTCGCCTATTCTCCTTCTGCCCCCGATCATTGGGATAGTCTAGCGACTATATATGGGGTTACTACCATCTCCATGAATGATCACTTCTTGGTGATTTCATTCGAACTTTACCGTCTAGTGCAGGGTCGATGCTACGGCTCCAGCTGCGTGGATCCAGGGGCATCCCAACAGCAAGTTGTAGGATGCCGGGACGTCTATCACTTGGAAGTTGACGTCGAACCATGTTGGTCCCATTTGCAAGCATAGGTTGATTTCTCCAATAGTAGATCTCTGGGACCCATCAAAGGCTTTGACATTGATAGCCCCGTCTTTGATCTCGTGTAGGCCTTTTCCCAAAGTTCTGAGGGTTATAAGTGGACATATGTTGAGGCTGGATCCTCCATCGATCAAGACTCTAGTGATGAAATAATCCTCGCATTGCACGGTGATGTGCAGTGCCTTGTTGTGGCTTAATCCTTCCGGCGGCAGCTCATCTTCATGAAGGTTATTTTGTGGCTCTCCAGCACTTGCCCCACCATATTCGCCATTTCACCCCCGATTATATTACTGGGCACATAGGCTTCGCTCAATATTTTCATTAAGGCGTTCCTGTGAGTGTCTGAACTCTGCAGAAGAGCCAGGATAGATATTTGTGCTGGTGTTTTGTTCAATTGTTCAGCGACCGAGTACTCCTTAGCCTGTATTTTCTTCCAAAGATCGTTGGGTCCTGTTTCAATAGGTCGTCCTGGGGCTTGCTTACTGGACTCAGCTAGGTGCTCTGGGGTGTAAACCCTTCCTGTTCTAGTCATTCCTTGTGCGGCAATCGTTTCTCCTGTCTTGGTCTTTCTTTTCCTCCTGGCTTCGGCAATGTAATCCCACGGTATGACATTTGAGTGGAATGGTGTTATGTCAGTCATTGCCACTGGAATAGGCACCCTTGGTGGTAACATAGCAACTTCAAAGGGTGCAGGTGCCTTTGGAACTCCAAATTTAACCTCGATTGGTCCGAGCGCCTTTGCAGAGGGAGGCACTTCAAATTCGAGAGGTATAGACATATTTA
>MU671520.1:11869-27556 GCA_026770625.1 Nicotiana glauca | reverse complement strand
GGGGGGGGGGGGGGGAATTTTATGGGCTTTTGACACAGTTACCCACAAAAATAAAATTATTTACCCTTGTCTACCCATTTATTTTTCTACGCATAGGCAATTGTTGGAACGACCCCATACAACTATATACACTATTAGTATACGGAATGAGCAAGTTGTTTTGCGAATGTTTAGCTTGCAATACGAGCATGTAATTTTCTCATACTTTTAATGTGTCCTTTAATGTTTGGTACAATAATATAGTCGCAGGTAATTGTAGCAATATTCTAGAGCAATCATATTCTCTGTTGGTATACATATATACCATATTGGTATCTCATGGTACAAGAAGTCTTTTTAGCTACTTATGCATTTATTGCATTTTTTAATATTTTATTATTATTTTTATTTTAAGTAGTATATATAGAGATTTGGTTGCCGTAGATTTTGTTTTCTTGCTCTATAACTGGTTGTATTACTGCTAATGGTAGAGTGTGTAATGTATTTGTAGGGAAGGTGATCATGTTTTGCATGACAATCACGTGTTGATTCTTATAATCTGATTATGTAATTTATGGTGCTTAGTAGCAGTCAGTGTGATATTCAGTGAATTAGATCAAGTGACAAATGATATTATTTAAGTTTGATAATTGAATTTAAAAATTGATGAAGGAAAAAAATAAAAGGTATATTGTACTAGTTATATTAAAAAAAGGTGAACAAATATTTACTATATCAGTTTTTTTATTGTAGAAAAAAATAATAAAAATAGTGAAAACAGTAAATGAAATTATATTATGAAGAGAAAAAGAATATAAAAAAGAAGAAGTTAAATAAAATTTAAAAAGGAAAAAAGAAAAAAATAAGAAGAAAACGAGAAAAAAGAAAAGGAGAAAGGAAAGAAATAAAGGAAAAAAGAAAAGAAGCATAGAAATCAAAAAAAATTGGAGCTAAAGAAAAAATTTCTCACAAAAGTTATTATGAATACGAAATGTAATTAATTTGATGGGTAGGAAAACAAATGGGTAGACAAAAATAAATAATTTTATTTTTATGGGTAACTGTATCATTCTCCCTTTATTATTACTAACTATGCAAAAAATCCGTGAGAATGGTAGACTCCCATGCACGAAAAGTGAGAAGGCAAAGGATGAAAGGAAAAAGGATCAAATGCTAAAGTATATAGATTATCATGAATAAAAAAGTATTATTTATAAGTACATTATTTTAGGCCAAATACAAAATTAAGCGGCCCTTAGTTGTCACTAATTTTCGTTTTTAAACCCGAGGTAAGGCTTATTCATAGTAGACACTCTAACGACATACAAAGTAGCTTTATCAACCATACATATGCAAAAGTACGTGCACAAACTAACTAAAAAGAGACAACTCAGTAATAAGTCATAGCTTTTGAATATTTTCTCTTGGAATAATCACAAACAAGAACCCCTCCATGTAACTTCACAGCTTCATAACTGTTGATAACTCTGATCTCTCCAATTGCAGAAGCTGGTTTGAACTGAACAAGATTAGATTTTTGAGGTTGGTGTTGGTAATAGAAATTTTTACAATTTGTTGTTTTAACAGCAGAAGAAGAAGGAATACTAAGCCTTCCTTTACTTTTTCCATAGAGTTGTTCGTCAAGAAGAGCAAAGGCTTCTTGGCCTATTTTGGAAAGGTCTTTTCTTGGTGCCATTTTTTGAGAGTTGGCTGCAAAAACTTATGTGTAAAAAAGTTGGTATTTTGGTTAGCAATAGAAAGGAGAGAAGTTGATTGTGTTTATTGTGAGGACTAATATGGATAGGACCCTATTTATAGGCATTAGTAAGCCATTAAAAAAGCCATCACATTTTTAAAAAATTTGTATTAAATTAATGTTCCATATCAACTTTTCTTGATTTATTGTCTTTCTAAATGAAAAGATACTTGCTAACCAAACTGATGGGTTACTTTTCCTCCTTGGTTTAACCATTTTAATGCTTCTAACCACTTTTATTTTTATTTGTTTTGGTTAAGAATGGAGTAACCTTTATTCTTCTATTATACTCCTTGATGGTGCTCCCCTTAATTCTTCGAACCATATATATTTTTACAATCTTTAGATCCTCATCCTACAAGGGTAGTGGAAATCCAAAAGGCAAATTACTAACTGTTGAGTTTTTATTTAAGATGAAATAGTCTTAAAATGAGATTAAATGGGAAATGGAGGGAAAATGAAATTTTGAGTAAAATTTTAAGTTCCCCTCTTCTCTCAAATGAGACATTGTCCCTCATTGGTAGAGGATAAGAATGTTGGTGGGTTTATATACAAATTTATTTATTAATAATGAATATTAACGTGATATAATACGTATTTTGTAACAGACGTATTCCAACCTGTGTATAGTACCACCAGCTGCAATAACAACCACTCCAAGTGCTTGATCCATTACAAGCACGTGCTTGCTCCACAAGCTAGTGCTTGCTCCATAACAAGCTAAGTGCTTGTTCCACCATGGAGGGAGGGTTGATCTCTCTCAAATGATTGCTATAAATAGAGTAGCAGTTGGAGAGAGATAAATACACCAGAAAAAACACCCGAGATACACTCGATATACATTATTTATACTATCGATATACACTTGATATATACTTTGTATACAGTCGATATACACAGGAAAAACGAATTGCAATCTGATATCCTCTTTAGTAAGAACTCAACATCCGCTATACAGTGCATTCCTTCCTCTCAGAATTTCCATTCGACTCCTCCTTTATTCTGCATTGTTTTTAACTACAAACAAAACATCCGTAAGTGAGATTTACTGCCGAACTTTGTGTTTGTTGAAATACTGGGGCTTGAAGTACCGCTACACTAGTGTGTAATTTGTTCTATCATGGGAGAAAATAATCAATAACCTTGGGTACTAGGAGGGGATTAAATTCCTTAAGGAAACACTATGAATTCAGTGGGCTCGAATTAATTACTGCTTTATTTATATTTATGTTTATACACTATCATTTTATTTTCCAGAATTATTATTTACAAATACAGGATAAACGAGGAAATAACAAGCTTAAGAAATGTAATAATTTTTATTTCTGTATTTGTGTTATCCTTATTATTCTGGAAACTAAAATCTTTGTGGTTTTGTATACTCCCGTTTTGGAGACTAAAGCCTTTGTGATATTTTGTTTGGAGATTAAAATCTACACAATTTTGTAACTCCAGTTTAAAACGTTTATTAAACATTTATTTGTGACATTTTAAGTAGAAACCAAGCTGTTCCGATGATGATTGTCAATGCATCGGCAAGCCATGTTCCGATGGTCACTGCCAACGCATCGACAAGCCGAACACCGGCGTTGGCACCGGTAGAAAAACCCGAAAAATTTTTCGGAATTGATTTCAAGTGCTGGCAGAAGAATATGTTCTTCTACTTGACTACGTTATGTCTACAAAAGTTCATCAAGGACGATGTTCCTGATGTGCCCAATGAAACACCAGAGGATGAAAGCTTTCTCGTGATTGAGGCATGGAAGTATTCTGACTTTCTGTGCAAGAATTATATTCTTAGCGGACTGGATGATAATTTGTATAATGGATACAGTGGCGTGGAAACGTCAAAATAATTATGGAATAAGCTTGAAAAGAAGTACAAAATTGAAGATGCCGGGATGAAGAAATTCGTCGCTGCAAAATTTTTAGACTACAAAATAGTAGATAACAAATTTGTTATTACCCAAGTCAAGGAATTGCAAGTGATTATTCATGATCTACTTGCTGAAGGTATGTTTCAAATAAATACTGAAGTTGAAAGTAAAAATTTTAGTATTTTTACTAACGAAATTTTCATTGAAGGTCTTGTCATCAATGAAGCGTTCCAAGTAGCAGCAATAATTGAGAAGTTGCCTCCATTGTGGAAGGACTTTAAAAATTATTTGAAACACAAACGAAAGGAGATGTCCCTTGAAGATCTCATTTTTCGATTGAGAATCGAAGAGGACAATAAAGCTGCTGAAAGGGAAGCCGTGGAAAATAAACAATAATGAGAGCAAATATTGTTGAAGATAACAAAAAGAGAAAAAAGGCTTCTGGTCCGAAATACAACCCAAGCAAGAAGTGATTTAGTGGAAACTGCTACAACTATAGGAAAACAGGACACAAATCTATGGAGTGACGTGCCCAGAAGAAAGACAAGAAACGGGGTCAAGCAAACATGGTAGAAAAACATGATGATGTTGATGATTTGTGTGCCATGCTTTCTGAATGCAACTTGGTGGGAAATCCGAAGGTGTGGTGGATTGATTCTGGAGCCACTCGCCATGTTTGTGCCGTGAGAGAAGCATTTTCTACATATGCTTCTGCTGGACCCGAAGAGACGCTTTCTATGGGAAATGCTGCTACAGCAAAAATTGTAGGATATGGAAAGATATTTCTCAAGATGACTTCTGGAAAGGTCATAACTTTAAATAATGTCCTTCATGTTCCCGAAATTAGGAAGAACTTAGTCTCTGTCGGACTTCTTGTAAAGCACGGGTTTAAGTGCGTTTTTTGTGTCTGACAAAGTTGTAATAAGTAAGAATGATATATTTATCGGAAAAGGTTACCTTACCGAGGGCCTTTTCAAGCTGAATGTAATGATTATTGAAAATAATAATAAAACTTCAGCTTTTTCTTAGTTACTTAAGTCAAATAATTTATGGCATGAACATTTGAGTCATGTCAATTATAAAACCTTACGGAAAATGATTAACTTGGAAGTATTGCCTAAGTTTGAATGCCAAAAATCAAAATGTCAAATATGTGTGGAATCTAAGTATGTTAAACATCCTTATAAGTCAGTTGAAAGGAATTCAAATCCTTTAGACTTAATTCACACAGATATTTGTGACATGATGTTAATACCATCTCGCGGTGGAAAGAAATATTTCCTAACTTTTATTGACGATAGTACTCGATATTACTATGTTTACTTACATAATAATAAAGATGAAGCAATAGACGCATTCAAGCAATACAAAATTGAAGTTGAAATGCAACTTAACAAAAAAAACCAAAATGATAAGAAGTGATATGGATGGTGAATATGAATCTCCTTTTGAACAAATATGTTTAGAATATGGAATTATTCATCAAACAACGGCCCCTTACACGCCCCAATCCAACGGGATTGCCGAAAGAAAGAATCGTTCATTAAAGGAGATGATGAATGCATTATTGATAAGTTCTGGTTTGCCACCGAACTTTTGGGGGGAAGTCGTTCTTACGGCTAGCCGAATACCAAATAGAGTACCCCATATCAATACACAATCTATTCCATATGAAAAATGGAAAAGAAGGAAGCCCAACTTAAATTATTTGAAAGTGTGGGGGTATTTGGCAAAAGTGCAAATTCCTAAACCCAAAAGGGTAAAAATAGGACCGAAAACAGTTGATTGTGTTTTCATAGGATATGCGACAAATAGTAAAGCATATCGATTTTTGGTTCATAAATCAGAAAATCCCGACATTTATAATAATACGGTTATAGAATCAGATAATGTTGAGTTCTTTAAAAATATATATCCGTATAAAAAGGAATGCGAGTCGATTGGTGAAGGATCTAAACGACCTCGGGAAGAAACAAAGAAAGTACATTTAATCAGGAGAATCCAAGACATAGTAAACGTCAAAGAACGTCTACTTCATTTGGATCAGATTTTGTGACTTTCTTATTGGAAAATAAGCCTCAAACATTTAAAGAAGCTATGTCTTCTTCGGAATCATTGTTCTGGAAAGAGGCACTCAATAGTGAAATAGAATCCATAGTGAACAACCATACATGGGAATTGGTTAATCTTCGTCCTGGAAATAAACCTTTGGGTTGTAAATGAATTTTTAAAAGAAAAATGAAAGATGATGGCACTATTGATAAATTTAAGGCAAGACTTGTTGTCAAAGGGTATAGACAACGAGAAGGTCTTGACTACTTTGATACATATTCTCCAGTGACGAGAATTACGTCCATACGAACGCTAATAGCTTTAGCTGCAGTATATGGTCTTGAAATTCATCAAATGGACGTAAAGACAGCCTTCTTAAATGGAGATTTGGAGGAAGAAATCTACATGGAACAACCTGAAGGGTTTGTGGTTCCAGGTAAAGAAAAGAAGGTATGTAGACTTGTTAAGTCCCTCTACGGACTAAAACAAGCACCCAAATAATGGCATGCGAAATTTGACCAAACAATGTTGTCAAATGGTTTTAAGATAAATGAATGTGATAAATGTGTGTACATTAAAAATGTTCCAAATCACATAGTCATTGTTTGCCTATACGTGGATGATATGTTGATAACGAGCAATGACATTGCAAACATAAATGCTACTAAGCGTATGATAACTAGCAAGTTTGATATGAAAGACTTGGGAGTTGCGGATTTAATTTTGGGGATTAAGATCCAAAAGACTTCTCAAGGTCTGGCATTGTCACAATCTCATTATATTAAGACAGTACTTGAAAAATTCAAGCACTTGGGCTTTAAAGTTGCAAAGACTCCAATTGATGTGAATCTTGCATTAGCAAAGAACAAAGGCCAAAGCATATCACAATTGGATTATGCTCGTGTGTTGGGATGCTTAATATACATCATGAATTATACACGACCAGACATAGCTTGTGCTATAAGTAAACTGAGTCGATACACGAGTAATCCAGGTCAAACTCATTGGATGGCAATGAAACAAGTTTTGGGATATTTAGAACATACCCAAAACTTTGATTTGCACTATAGAAAATAAGCTGCGGTGATTGAAGGATATTGTGATGCAAATTGGATCACCGGCTCAACTGATTCGAAGTCCACAAGTGGATATGTATTCACTATTGGTGGAGGAGCAGTATCTTGGAAATCATCCAAACAAACTTGTATTGCCCGCTCTTGGAGGCTGAGTTCATAGCCTTAGATAAAGCCGGTGAAGAAGCTGAATGGCTCCGGAATTTCTTGGAAGACATTCCATTTTGGCCCAAACCGTTGGCACCAATATGCATACATTGCGATAGCCAAGCGGCAATTGGAAGGGCTGGGTGCGCTATGTATAACGGTAAATCTTGTCATATACGACGAAGACATAAAACCGTTAGACAATTACTCTCTAGAGGAATTATCACGATTGACTATGTAAAGTCAAGTGATAATATGTCAGATCCACTTACAAAAGGCCTAACTAGAGAGGTAGTTGAGAAATCATCGAGGGGAATAGGACTATGGCCGAGAACAAGTCATTATGGCGGTAACTTTACCTAGAAGATTGGAGATCCCAAGATCTAGGTTCAAGGAGATCAAACAAAGTCATTAATGACGGTTCAACATTATCAACAAAAATTTTGGTCCATTCTTGTGATGAGACAATGTTCAGTACCAAGGATAAAGCATTAAGTCTTTTTAATGATTTCTAAATTTGATACGCGGTATATCAAATAGTGTATCTAAAGGATGATACGTTTAGGAATCACCTATGTAAATGTGAAGTGTTAGCCGCTTCAAGGAGAATTCTGCAAGGCCATTTCTCTACGCACTTATGAAACCAGGCGGTGTTCATAGCTGAAACGAACACAACAATGAGAACCAAAGACGGTTAAGGGTTGATTGTGTGACTTATGGTTGACTAGGCATACACTAAAGTTCGACGGTTCAAAGATATCAAATCTACCGATTGACCGAATATATCCGACATAAGTTCACTACGGAAAGTTCAAAGGGAAACCTACTTATCCAGATGCAATTAATCCTTGCTTGTAAATCACACAAGATTTTCATGCATACTTCCATGATATAGCAATTCCCCTATGTGGGGGATTGTTGAGTTTTTGTTAAAGATGAAATAGTCTTAAAATGAGAGTGAATGAGAAATGGAGGGAAAATGAAATTTTGAGTAAAATTCACTATTAACAAATAAATTCACTATTACTGTCAAAATAGAGTAGCAGTTGGAGAGAGATAAATACACCAGAAAAAACACTCAAGATACACTCGATATACACTCTGTATACAGTCGATATATGCTATATATACACTCAATATACACTTTGTATACACTCGATATACACTAAAAACGAATTGCAATCCGATATCCTCTTTAGTAAGAACTCAACATCGGCTATATAGTGCATTCCTTCCTCCTAGAATTTTCATTCGACTTCTGAGTTCTCCTCCTTTATTCTGCATTATTTTTAACTACAAACAAAGCATATGTAAGTGTGATTTGCTGCCGAACTTTGTATTTGCTGAAACCCTGGGGTTTGAAGTACCGCTACACCAGTGTGTAATTCGTTCTATCCGGGGAGGAAATAATCCATAACCTTGGGTACTAGGAAGGGATTAAATTCCTTAAGGAAATACTGTGAATTCAGTGGGCTCGAATTAATTACTACTTTATTTATATTTATGTTTATACGCTAACATTTTATTTTATAGAATTATTATTTACAAATACAGGAAAACCGAGGAACCAACACTAACCACCTAGTTACAGTGTAACTAACAATTGTAATTACAGTTAACTAACTCACGTTACTCGTATTTTATCACTCACCCTCAAACTAGTAGGTGCAAAAATATTGGGCACTCCTAGTTTGGATACTAGATACTCATGTTGTGATCCCAGAAGTCCCTTAGTCAATATATCTGCTTGTTGCTCTATAGAGCAGGCATGGTGTGTTTTGAACAACCCTTGTTGAATCTTCTACCTTACAAAATGACAATCAATCTCTATATACTTTGTCCTCTCTTGATACACTGGGTTTGATGCGACTTGTTGTATTGCCTTGTTGTCACAGAATAGATCAATTGGCTTCTTCACATTTGCTCAAACTCTTTGAACAATTTATTGCAGCCAACTAGCGTAGGAGAAGAGGGTCACAATAGCTTTTACCCGATATGAGGGTCGGGATCGAATCCTCAGAGATCTAGAAGGGAATTCGAGTATCTACTTAGGATAGAGTTGTGTGTGTGCTCTTAGATGATATTCTTTTCATTTTTGAGTTTTTTCAATTATGAGCTACTATTATCAAACTACTAATTGAAACTAGATTATGCTACAAGATAATTGCTAAAGTTGTGTCTAATGGAAAGAAGGGCACTAGGGTCACGACATCACCTAGGTGGCTAATTGACGGGTATATGTTACTAAGGTTCGATTGACATAATTGGGGCTTATGCTATAACCGTTATAAAGTTTTACCCACTCTCACAACTCTCGGTAGAGAGAGCGATTTTGCCCAATTGACTCTCTCAAGACAAAATGGGTAGGAAAATTAGATCAAGCAACTCGAGTTCAAGAAAGGTGATTTCTCTCTCGAGGTTTAACCCGTTAATTGGGACTATCATTTCTCATGATCCCATCCCAACTCCTTGTTGGGTTAATTTCGGAGACTTAGACTTTTCTTTCTCAAGAAAAGTCAAATCCACAAAATACAAATCAGTGTTTGCAACCACCAATTCATAGATTAAAACATAAAATCAACCCAAATAGCAAATACCCATAGTCAATCTAACCCTAGATGGCAACACCCATCAATTACCCACACTAGGGTTGAGCCATAACCCTAGATAATGGGTTTAGCTACTCATGCTTGAAAAAGAAAATGAAGAACAAGACATAATAACTAAATATTAAATTAAATTGCAAGAATCTATAGTTAATTTGAAGCTAAGGTGCCAAAAATGGCTACAAAAGTTGTTCTCAAGAGCGCAACTGTGTTCTGAAGATAACGAATGACCTAAAAATAGTAAAATATTCTATTTATACCGAGCTGAAAAAACTAGACAAAAATACCCCTACGAGGTCAGTGCGGGCCGCACAAAATGGACCGCAGCCGCACAAGGCTCTTGAAATTCAAAATTTTGCTCTCTGAAGTTAGGCTCCGCGGACCGCGCAGAATGGACTGCGGCTACGGGACTAGCTAGCGCGGTCCACACAATAACGACCGCGGACCGCATGGCTTGGTTTGGCATAAGTTCCAAATCTCTGAATCTCTTGTCCGCGGACCACACAAAAAGGTAGTGCGGCCGTGGAGCCTTCATCGTGGGCCGCTAAAATTGAACCGCGGCCGTGTCGCCTTGAGCCTTGTTTGCCAACTCTCTAAATCTCCTAGTACGGCCGCATACCACTTTGCGCGGTCTGCACTAGGCCTGCTTTCCATCAGATTGCCTTGTCTTTGACACTTATGCAGATTTCACTCTTTTGTTTAGCCGATCCTGGATATTTCGTCACTTTGTTGATCAAACCTGCAATTTAGCATACTTATGAGCCTTTTGGGACTATTTTGTAACAATTTATAACCAAAGCATAAGCAAGAAGGAGCAAAAAACATGCTAAAATCCCTAGTTATCAACTCCCCCAAACTTAAGCGTTTGCTTGTCCTCAAGCAAACAAAATAAGACCCACCCCTTAAGGAAAAATCCAAGTATTTTCAGCTATCCTAAAGTATCCTCAACAAGCATCAATTGGGACTAGCAATTGCCCTAAATACGAATGAATCATTAACAACTTTTAACTTTTGAAAAACCATGGATCAAGTGTGACAGAAGAGTATCAAGAGTTGACTCATTATATCAAATAACTCTCTCAATTACTTAGGTCATTGTGGAACCCAAACTCACACTATCCCTAAGCAAACCTCACCTTTTAGAATATTGACACACAAATTGAGGTTAATGGGAATTCACTAATCTCTCTCAAGAAAAGGTCACAAGTCCGGCTCTAGGTACCATATGTAAGTATCCACTAATGCAAGCGTCATTCAACTCAAGATCATATAGGGCTTCTGTGGAGTCAATGTGAAGGCTTTTGGGTAAGGGTAGGACATGTTTTTATTCAAGTGGGTTCAATCTTCCCTTAATCACTTCTTTTGATTCATTTGGCACAAATCTCTTGACTCTTTGAGTCATTTCACTTCTTTCTAAGGGGCTAGAGAGACACATTGTCACTCTTTCTTATGCATTTCAATTCTTTTCTCCTTTTTCAACTTTCCACACCTTTATTTCTTTGCTTTTCTTGAATCCAATTTTATTCTTTTTCACATTGAGCATTCTTTTTGTCTTTTTCTTTCCTTTCTTTTTCATTGCCTTTCCTTTTCTTTATTTTTGTGCCTTATACAACTTTTTTGTCATCCTCGTCTCTCCCCCAAACTTATATAATTGCCATGTGCTCAAGGAAAGAACGGGTGCCAAGAGAAGGTATATTTTAGAACGGGTAAAGGCTTGTAACATGCTTCTTGGAAGAAAAAGGTCTAAGGCTCAAAAGGGTTAACTAGGGATCATATCATTAGTAGGCTATGGAATTTTTTCAACTATCATTTTGATCAAGGAGGGCCTATAATCACTTCTCAAGTCAAATTTCACTTAAGATTTCGCCTCAACAAACATTCAGGGCAAGTTCTAGATCGATGGCTCGGGATTTGGACTCGCAATTTGATTTCTCGCCACACAAGCTAACGGATTGCTAAAGACATCAAGTCAGGGTCCCACAACAACCTTAGACATTATTTGAGCACACAATGGTCCCGAAAGAACCACTTGATGGTTATTGGCCAACGCAAGAGTCTCAAGGCCACGACTTTCACCATCCTAAACACAACATTTTGTCTTTGACCATGGGATCAAAGGCAAATGTACTAGGCCCAAGTGAAGCTTTGCTTGAGGTACCCTTAACTACAAACTACCAAAAACAGAAAAACAAAAACGGACTCAAACCCATTAAGAAGGTTGTCACGCCATCTATCATTGGGAAGAGCCACCCAGTTCACACAAACTCCAAACTTGGAAAGAACCGTGGCATTAAGAAAATCAAAGGCTTATTAAAAGCGTACAAAATAAAACAAAAGTCTACGAGCCTATATAAGAAGCTAAAAATGGAAAAAAATTGCGAGAATAGAAAATAGAATGAATATTTACAATAGGGGATTAGAATATACAACGGGGGATGAATATATAGTATACAATAATTTAACTTTTTATACAGACAAAAAGAAATATCAAAAGTACGATAGAAGTAACTAAATGCAAGATTATATACAGGCCAAGTAAAAATCAAAGAAAGCATAAAGTAAATCAATATTTATATTTACAGTCATCCAAGGATAAAAGTAGGGCACATCCCCTCAAATAAAAGCTGGCATTGTCCCCAATGCCAACTAAAGCAAAAATAAGCACCAAAAAGTAATCAAAGGATATGAAGGCTCCCTAAGTCGTGTCCGTCTGCATAGGATCATCAGTGGTCCTCGAGTCCTCTGTATGTACGGTAACCTCAGACTGGTTCGCTGTATCCTATTGCTCAGCTGCTGGGACTGGGGCCTGGACCTGGATAGGCTGTGACTCAGGTGCATCCTGTGGCTGACTGGAGGAAGCCTCTGGTGGGTCCGCCAACTGGATGATGGCATCATCTGCTCTCAGGATAGTCCTCTTCTTCTTAAGAGGTCTCTGTGACTGCTCATAAACTGTGGATGCTGCTGGGACTGCTAGGTCCTCAAATAATAAACTAATGGCAGCTGATCTGTCTTTAGTCTCTCTACATCATCCCTGAGCTCCTTCACAGACTCCCTGGAAACCCGTGTCTTGCGCAGATTCTTGTGCTCCTTGGCAAGCTCTTTGAGAGACTTGCCATGAGAAGACAATTTCTTCACCAACTCGGCCTGTGTGCTTAGGATTTTCTCTTGGTTAGCAAGCAAATTCTTCAAAGCATCCTCAATAGACTGTGGGACCTGAACTGGCGGAGGAGCTGACTAAGCTGTAATGGTAGAGGTCAAAGTGGACAACTTGGATAACGAAGTAAACATCCAGTTGTTCAAGCTCTGAAGTGTCTGGTGTAGTTTGTAGGTAGTGATAAGATGGGCCCGGGAAGATGGAATCTTTGGGCCAGCTGGGGTGGAAGGGCCTGGAGGCACATCAGCAGAAGTGGAAGGTCTGGGAGGCATGGCAGCAACTGTGGAGGCAGGCTCAGTGGAGGACTCTACGTCAATTGGCTCTTCAGACTGGCTAGTTGGGGTAGAAGCAGGAGGCTTGTATTTCTTGTCCTTGGGGTTGTCTGGCCCCCTCAAAATGTACCATGAGAAAGGAGCCACTGGTTTTGCTTTGACATCATACCTCTTCTTCTCCACCTCCAAATCACGGAAATACATAGAGAGGGTGTTGGGGAAAGGGTAGTTCCGGTTAGCTTCCGCACCCATAAGAGAGATGATGCGGGACATCACATTCCCCTTGTTGATGGGATAACCCGCCATGATTGATACAACCAACACAGCCCGGGAGATAGGAAGAGTCTGGTCATGTGTGGTAGGGTCTAGCCTACTACAAACGAAAGTCTCCCAACCCTTAGCTTCAAAGTTCAGTGTCTCCCTCAAAATTTTAACTCCCACAGTCAACCTCTCAGGCATTGTACCTAGGATTGCCAGGTACTGGGCTAACCATAAACGGACCTCCTCACCCATCTCCAACTTTTTTAGATAGAGTGACTCATCTTCTTTATTGAAGCCCAAGTAGCTATTCTGAGACTGCCCGTCAAACAACACCTTCTTGTTTCGAACCTTGGTCACTTTAGAGCCTTTGACAATATGGGCTATATTAGAATAGAACTCCCTGACCATGTGTTCATTATCATCAATACACTTCTCCATAAAAATCTCCCAGCACACTCTAGTTCTAAACTCCCTCTGCATACTAGGGTTGTGGGGTAATAGGTCATTGTCAATAAAGCTTCTCTCCGGTATCAAGTTCCTTACCAGCCACCACTTCCTAAACTTATGATAGGCAACTTGGCTCACAAATCTGTCTTCCCACACCTTAGGTCTTCTAGTTCGGGCAATTCCTCTAGCCTGAGGTTCACCACCTTGTACCTCCTCCTCATCTCCGTCTGCACTCTCCCCAGATAATGAAGCTGTAAGGGAGGTGGAGTCGTCCCCATTACATGCTACCGACCCCTCAGAAGAATCAAAAACTACATACACCGACCTCTTGATAGTGGGTGATGTTGGAGGAGTATCAGTCAGTTGGAAGTGGGTGGTGATGTGAGTTGGGACTGAGTCTGAGGAGATATCCTGGGATGGAATATACTCACTCCCAAAAGAATGGGAAGCAGCTTTTATCAACTTCAGGGTCTTTTTGATGTTTTATCGAGCTTGGGGAGTGAGTTTTACCACTCTCTTTCCTTTGCCCCCTCTGGAGGAACCACCTCTCCCGGGTTGTTGTGATCCTTTGCCACCTCTTTGTTTAACCATCGTTTGCAAACACACGCATCTAACATTGTTAGTTTAGGCATAGGTAGTGAAACAAATGTAGAATGAATTACAGGACAGAAGCTTAGAATTTGCAGAAAACAGTTACAGGAACAGGCCAGTGCAGACCGTACAAAATGGCAGTGCGGCCGCACTGAAGCCACTGCAGATCGCACAGAAGTGACTGCGGTCCGCACAAGTCTAAAGCCTCCCCAACATACACTTGAGATTTTACACAATCGCAACCAAAACTTGGAGCCAAACTATCAAATTCAGCCCATATCTCAATTTTGAGAAATAGGCAGAAATTGTACATAATCTCTGATTAATTGTAGCAATCTCCTTATGAATTTGAAATATCCTTGAAAATTCAATTTTATCAGATCTCTCCTTCAAATCTCCCCACACAGATGCGGCATTTGTACAGTATACAATTCCACTATACAATTACTTCGATACACATTTCATTTTTCATAAAAGGACTATTGCATTACATCTCTCCCACAAATCAACAAAATTTGGACCATAATTCTCTCTTTTGCAAGTGTTGTCTATGAACCCTAGTTTATTTTTAAATAGGATCGCAATTTGCATAGCACGACTCCACACTGAGTAATTTTTGGTCCGGTCAGTTGAAGAGAAATTAACATTATTATTCCAGATGTATCTGTTGTGACTAAGCTTCTCTGGCTCTGTATCATCAATTGCCATAGCTGAACATCATGATGCATTAACAGTCGACGAATTTGTGGATTGTGATACAAAATAGCTATATTAGTAGTTGCTAAGCTCTGATACCATGTTAAAATCAGTGAATTATAGTTGTGTAGTTTGTGTATTAAGATCGAGCATTGATCAATGGAGGCTAATTGCTGAGGAACAAAGATGAGAGACGAGAGCTTGGAGAAGAAGATGAAAAAGAACGCATGTGTTTCTTATTCCACTCACTTTTTCTTATATACATCTTACAAGCCAATATCCAGCTAAGTAACAACTTTAATTCTTCAACTAACATACTAACTTTTAACAATAAATAACTACCTCACTAACCACCTAGCTATAGTGTAACTAACAATTGTAACTACAGTAACTAAATCATGTTACTTCTATTTTATCATTATAGGCATTAGTTAAACCATGGAAAAATAAAGAAATTTTAAAAAAGCGTTTAAGTTGTATATATTGGTAATGTAAAAAACATTTACATAATTAGATCATTTAAAAGGTAATTGCAGGTAACTTTATTAAATAAGTATTCATTAGCAAGCTACAATACATGATATGTAACCTGATATAACATGTAAATCACATTGATAGTGTAAAAATTTATTAAACTATCAGTGCATATAAAACTTGAATGGTTAAAGGATATTATCTTAAATGATCCTTGTCCTACCAACCAGAGGCGGGCCTACCCTTAGGGTAGAGCAGCGTATAGGCCCCTGGTGTGTGTGTGTGTGTGTGTGTGTGTATAT
>MU671516.1:180537-238753 GCA_026770625.1 Nicotiana glauca | reverse complement strand
TTGGAAGAACTCTTTTTACGCTTATATATATATATATCCCTATCGCCGGGGAGTATGGAAGCGCCGTAAAAAAGATGTGTGACAATATTGATATTGCGCTTGGGCTGTAGGATCCCCTTCGGAGTCTGAACTCCCACAGTGAGCGCCGGGCGCCCAAATGGATCGGGCTGTACGCCACAGCGTCATGTGCATTGCATTGCATTCATGCATTGGTTCTACTTGTATTACGTGACATTACATTTAGCACTCATACATTACTGGCATACATATGTAATTTGCCTTGTTGACCAGATACACTGGTAGAAATTATTTAGGAGTGCTGAGCCCAAGGGGCTGACTTGAGTGCAGACTTGCACTGTTTGATGTTGTACCCAGGTATTGAACTGTTAATAATGAAAGAAGAGATGTTAAAAAGAGATTTCAAAATCTACTTAGACATATTATAAGGAATACCATGAAAGTGTACTGAAATCTAAAAATGTGATTCTATATTTTATAGCACGAGATAGTGCTTGGTGTGGTTTTCTTTTCCTCAGCATTATTTACTTTTATTACCGTTGAGTTGGAAGTACTCACTCGACTCCCTGTACCATATGTGCAGATTCAGGTATTTGGAAGTTTAGCTGAGCTTGGTGCTAGTTTCGTGCTTCATTTGAGATCGTCGAGGTAGCTGCCTGGCGTCCGCAGGACCCGGCATTTTCCCTTATCACTCTGTTGTTTTGTTTATTCCGCGTACAATCAGACTTGTAGAATTATTTTCAGTATTGTCCTGATATTCTGATAGAGGCTCTTGACTCGTGACCCCAGGTCTTTGGGAAGTTATGTTGTTCTGTGAGATTTTCGGGATATTTTTATAACTATAAGCATATTTGATTTATATCACTATTAAGGATTTCAAAATAAATGGTTTATGAGTCCTAAGCTCGGGTTGAGAGCACATTTGGTCGGGCTTGCCTAGCCGTTGGGTTGGGCGCCATCACGACCGGGTTTGGGGTCGTGACAATCCGGTGTAGGCAATTGAGATATAATTTTCTATTTTGATAAGTAACTAATGAACTTTGTAGATAAGTGCTAGTCACCTACGATTAGATAGTAGTAATTTAATATAATTTTATGGTGCTTCTCTGTATCAAGCCTTAAAATCCTGAAATTATTCAAAGCATTCAAACTTACGGTGCATCAAATATACTCATAGTCTGAGTAATCATTTATAAATATCATAAAAATACTCAAAACCATGTCTTGCCTATATGTTCATTAGACAACACAATAAAAAATAGACTAGTTATAACTTATCACTAGCTCTCTTTCCTTTGGAGCAGAAATGTCTCTTAATCATATTTCCTTCTAAATAGGGCCCATAAGTTGGTAGTGCCTCTACTTTCAAAGAACCTTAAGGTTCATCATTGACCAGCTGAAATCCTATCCAGATAATTATGACTTAAGACGCAAGTGCACAAATAAGTTTCACTCAATTTTGAAGAATATTTACTCTTATAAGGTAGACTAATATTGTTCAGTTCAGAAGAGACATTAACAATAATAAGACCATGCATCCATGTACCACAAGAGATAAAATATTTATCAAGCTCAATAATGCAAGAGTTCGAAAATAAACTAGATATCCATCTCTTATTTTGCCAAAAGAAAAAATCGAAATTAAATTCCTTATAGCAAATGGTACATACATGACATCCATCAAATTAATGTCTTATCTTAACCAAAGATTTTTTTTTTTACAAGTGATACAACAAACTACATGAAATCATTGTGGAGTTGAGATATACAACATTAAATAGATCATAATAAGTCAATTAACACTGAATAATAAAATTCAGATTGCATTCAATATATATACATACATGCATCTCGAATGGGAAAAGAGCCATTCATGCAAAGTATATTATATAATGCAAGAATTATACAATCCAAAAAAAAGAAACAGAACAAACTCAGATAGAGAGCAAACTGTTATTTTTAGTCAATTGTATATATCATAACTAATAGCTCTAGTTCCATTGATCCAACATGTATACTCAGATGGAGAGTAAGTACATGATATCAATAACTAGTATTTCATCTAGCGAGCTTACAATAAATTTATCCGATATGAAGGAAGACCTAAAGTCGACACATAAATTTACAATCACTTGAAATTAATAGTGGAAGACCATAGAAATATATTTCTATCACCACTTAATCATGGTTGCATTATAATTACGAAATTGATTCAACGTGTGAGCTCAGATGGAGAGTCAATACATGTTATCAACTGCTAGTAATTATATTCAGTAAGTTCATAATAAATTTATCCGATATGGAGGAAGACCTAAAGTCGACGCATAAATTTATTATCTTACTATAAATAGTGGAGATCATAAGGGTTAATTCCTATCACCACTTGATCACAACCATAAAATTTTCTCTAATGATTAAGTTTCAAATTTCACAAAATGCTCAAAAGCCCCATGTAGACAATCATGAAACACTAAGTTAATGTTATTCACTTCATACAACAAGTATTATTTACTGGAATTTTCTAATAGACTTATCAAATTTCAGGTCAATTGGAGATCATAAAAGTCATGATCTTCAAAATAACAACCAAATTTGAAAAGCTACCATCTAAGCCTTTTTAAGAATTTAAAGTCTGGAATACATTCCAAACATATATCAGTTCATGTAAAATAAACATGCGTCATCATGTTCCAGATTTAACAAAATAAGACCGACATAAAAGGAATGACTTTTCATATTTAAATCATAGTTTAATCCCGCAAACCGCCAAAAAAAATCCATCTAAATGACCCTGAACTGCAGAAATACGACATAATTCACTGCATAGCACTTAGCAGTGAGTATTTCTTATCAGGTCGTTTTGATGAACCCACCAAATTTCAAGTCAATTGGAGATGATGATCACCAAAACTAGACCAAATTCGAATAAGTCTTTTTATGCGTATTTAAGATTAAACCAATGTGATTTACATTCTTTTCATATATCATATTAAATTAAATCATCATGTGTAATCATGTTCCAGATTTAACACAAATAAAACCTTTATATAAAGAATAGTTTTTCATATTTAAAGCTTAATTAATCCAATAAACTGCTTAAAACCCCCATCTAAACGACCTCAAAAGGCCCAAAAATAACGTAATTCACTGCATAGCAGTGAGTGTTTCTCGCCAAGTCGTTTCCGATGGACCTACCAAATTTCAGGTTAATTGGAGTTCGTCAAAAATATGGCCTCCAAATCTATAGCCAAATTCGGAGATTAACCATTTTAGGCATTGTCATGGATTAAAATAAATATGATCATGCTTTCTATTATCCTTATAATTATTCCATGAGCACATAATATTGATTATATCCTTCCTTTTGTGTAAGGTATATAAAACCGCGTCTTACATCCAATTGTCCTCCCGTTTTATACACATGAGAATTCAAGATATTACTTTTCATCATAGTTGGTGAAAACCTCAATATCTTTTCTCATGAATTAGTTTAATGTCACTAGTATCAAGAGGTAAACCTCTTTTGTGTAGATGAAAACTCTACTACTAGCGTAAACTTACCAAGGACAAATAATTTTCACATGGTACATTGAGCATTTATCTGACTCAAATAAATAGACTATTTTAGTAGATCCTATTTATTAATCATAACTCCCAATCTGTGTACTAACATAATCACATGCACATGTATAAAACTATTAAGAATTTTCAATGATCTTAAATAAATAAATCACCTTGGTGATAACCATTTATTTAATCATAATTCTTAACATGTGTATGATTTCATCTCTTATGTATAAAGTGTCAAGAATTTTCAATGATTTCAAATAAATAAACCCATTTGGTAGTATCTATTTATTAATCATAAATTCTTAACCCATGTATGATATTATCTCACATGTATAAAGCTACAAAAAATTCAGTGATTCCAAATAAATAAATTACTTTGGTAATTCCTATTTATTAATCACAAAATTATAATTTCATACAATGTTATATAGATATAAGAAGATGGTAGTGCACATACTATATAATTAATTCTCACATAACACATCCCTTTATAAAAACTGAAATCATACAATTGCTAGACCACTTTTGGTAGGTCACTGATATATACCAAAAATAAAGCAGATACCGTATAATTTCGTTCATTCCAAAGTGATGCACTTCTTTATATTAATTAATCACAAGAAAAGGCACATTATGAATTATGGAAGACAATTGATACCTACTAGGCAATTTTACCATTCAGCCACCGCCTAGAAACTCCAACATTGTTCCATTTATTGTTTTTTTTCTAAAAGATTCTGGCCATTCACACTTAGCCACATCACAAACAAGTTTTTAACAAAGAAAAAGGGTCCTTGACTCCCTTATCGAGAAAAACTATATTTACAGCTGCCAAAGCAATTCTAGGGTTAATATTTGAACTCAGTTAACAAGAATTTGATCTCTGCACCACCTCCACCACAGCCTAATTTCAAAGATCATTCTTAATAACTTTTCGTTCGAACATCAGAAGAAAACACTTAATTCGTGACAATTTATTTGTCTTCAACTGCGGCGGTGAATAACACACAAGTTTTTAAACTTTGCATAAAAATTTTCGACAAGGCTATTCATCGTGAACATATATGTAATCGAACATACACATATTTTCTGGGTTATCTAGTTAGATGCAAGCAGGCTCTGATACCAATTGATGAAAAATAGGTATAAACATCGGAAACAAATAGTCAGGATCACTTGCATACAATATAGACAATACATAATCACAGATATTAATCGAACATAAAATAGATACTTATCAAATAAATTCAGATACGAATCAAATAAATTAAATTACTGACAATTTAATTCATTGATTAGTTCCTTTAGACTTTCGCTTAACTTATTTCATGTGACGGATACAAAATCCACCTGCAGGGTTTACACATGAAAACTTATAAGCTTTCATGAAGGTGTATCATCAATCTCTATACCGAGATATGGATTCCATCATCTAACTATTACTTTGCCAATGTATATTACTATTGTCCAATTTACCAGGCATATTGACCCATGAAAGAATCTCGCCTTTTAATAAATCAAAACAATAATAATATACACATCTAATAACAATTATATCAAAATTAAGAGTATAAGTACATTTAATGGCTAGAGAGTTTTATTTTATTAAGTCAGTATAAAATACTTATCTCTATTTGGTCCGTTCAATACATACAAAATGTACTAGTACAAGAAGTTGGAATTAAACTATTCCCATAATCAAGATCAATTATCTCTAATCTTGTGCTACAATCATTCCTGATGGTTTGTCCAATTCCATCATTAGATTGTGAACATGATCTTTATACTTATAAGAATCGATGATTTAATCTTCCGTGTATAAGCTAAACTCTATACACTAAATCATCTACTATATAAGTAAAGGACACAAATGAATGTATGGTCTATTTAAAACTTTATTAAAATTGAATAAACAATTATTCCATAATAAATATTATATCCAAACCAAAATTCATGGTTAATAGTATATATCCCAACATACCGTATATCTGAATTCAAGCATTAATGGCTATAAACTTACGATAAAGTTAAACTATTTCAAAATGTAAAAATGTATCAATTTTTATGGGAGTACTAACTATTGACTTAAAATTCTAAAAACAAGTAAACCCAAGTAAAATTAAACCAAAATTAGATGTTGGTATTGAAAAAAACCTGAGGGAAATTGTTGGATTGTGCCCAAACGGTGCCGTCTTGACCGATAATAGCACACATCAAATGATCATCAACATATGTTTGCCACGACATCTTTAAATTTCCTGCTGCTAATTGCTACTATTTCACACAAAATCTTTGTTTTGGTTCAAGATTTGTGAAATAGAAATGGGGTTGATAAATTGATGTGTTTTTGTAGAAGTTGCGTTGATATTAAGCTTGGATACTGTGACTATTGTTTTCTTTAATGTAATGGGTATGGTCCTTTTCTTTTTTTGCTGTCTGATTTTCAGTGTTTGGTGCAGAATAAATAGTATAGATTCGGACAGCTAAGAACATCATTCGTGTAAATTCTGACTCTGACTCAAGTCAATTATTCCATTCAATCATCGGATTTTTTTTTTTATATATTTTCGTCTGTATTGAAAAATCTAAATTCCTGTCAGAAAGCTTCAATTTGAGCCCAAGATTTGAATTTGAGACCATGCAGGAATTTTCTGAAATGACAGTTGTTTAGTGACTATTAATTTGAGTCCGAAACTGAAATGATGTTTGTTTCTGCATAAAATACGTTTATACAATTAAAAAAAATTTATATTTCTAACTAAAATACATTATAATATTATATTTTACTTTAACGGAAAGATAGCCGTTAAAGTTAAATGCATTATAATAATACATTTAATTAAAAATTAATTTTTATTGGAAAACGTATTATAATACTGCATTTTAGGAAAATACAGTATTATAATTGTGATGACCCTCACTTGTTTTAAATTGAATTCTATGACTTCGATGCCTTGAAAACCTTTGCCTCGATTTGTGTGCGCAGTCTGGGCGCGTAGTCGGAAACTCAAATATGAAATTCTATGAAAATTTGCTAAGTTTTGATATTAAAATAAATAAATTTGACTTCGGTCAATATTTTAGGTGAACGGACCCGGACCCGTAATTTGACGGTCCCGGAGGGTCCGTACTAAAATATGGGACTTGAGCGTATGCCCGGAATCGAATTCCGAGTTCCCAAGCCCGAGAAATAAATTTTTGAGTAAAATTATTTTCTGAAAATATTTAAGGAAAATGGAAATGAAATTTTGATTAGAAAGTGATGGTATCGGGCCCATATTTTGGTTGCGGAACCCGGTACAGGTCTTACATGTGGTTTAAGCGCTTTCTGTAAAGTTTGATTGAAAACGGACGTCGTTTGACGTGTTTCGGACTTAAAATGAAAAATTTGATGTTTTATGAAACTTGGAAGAAATCATGGATTTATGGCTTAATTCGTTGTATATGTCGTTATTTTGGCGATTTAATCGCACGGTTAAGTTCGTAGGATGTTTTTTTGAGTTAGTGTGTGTGTTTGGCTAGGAGCCCCGAGGGCTCGGGAGTGTTTCGGAGGTGTTCCGAGGTGGTTTTGGAGTTAGGAAAATTGCAGAAAATCTCCAGCATGTGCACAGGCCATTTCTTCTTCGCGATCGCGACCTCCCTTCTGCGATCGCGATGCCTTCATTGTTCCCTCCTTCGTGTTCGCGATCAATCTCACGCGTTCGCGAAGCTTCAGCTTTTCCTCCTTTGCGTTCGCGTACCCCCACTCGCGATCGCGTAGCTTTGCAGGTTCCTTCATCGCGTTCGCGTAGAGTCTCACATGTTCGCGTAAGCCATTTTCTGGACCCCCAGCAATTCCTTCTCCGCATTCGCGATACCCGTCCCGCGATCGTAATGGCCTGTCCGTCGGGAACACAACCGACCTGTCGCGAATGCGAAGGGCAATTTTTGCCTAGTTCTTTAAAAGTCCCAAAACAGAACACTTACGGGAAATTTCCCATTTTTCACAAACTCTCCCTTCTTCAAAGCTCTTGGACGATTCTTGGAACTCTTCTTCATCAAAAAAACTCTTAGGTAAGTAATCCTTAACTTGTTTTCATCCATTTTTATCAACACCCATTAGATTTCTAGGCCTAAAAAATGTAATTAATGGTAGAAATTAGAGAAATAGATAGAGTTAGGGTTTTTCAATTTAATTGCGATTTAGACCTCGTTTTGGGGTCGGATTCTTGAACAAATTATATATTTGGACTAGCAGGTGAATGGGTGAATTTATTTTGGTCCGAACCTCGGATTTTGACCAAGCGGGCATGGGGTTAATTTTCAGATTTTTGAAAGAATGTTTAGAAAGTTATATTTAGGCATTAGAATTGGATTATTTAGTATTTATTGATGATATTAAATCAATTGTGTATAGATACGTATGAATTGGAGCCAAATTTGAAAGGAAAAGCAGTGCTTAAGGATTGAGTTGGCCATAGAAATTCGAGGTAAGTGTTTGGTTTAACCCTAGCTTGAGGGAATAGGAGTTGAGTCTTATTTGCTATGTGGTAATTAATCGAGTACGATGTATAGGCATGATGACGAGTATCTATACATTGGTGTCTAGCATGACTGTGTGTCTTTAAATTGTAAATATCTTGAATCTGTTGTATTTCTCTTGCATTGGTGATGATTCCTACATTTATATAAAAATTTGTGAAAATATATGAGATGATTGAACCCTTTGGAGCATTGGCTCAAGTTATATTAAAATTGTGAAAGTATATGAGATGATTAAACCCCTTTGGAGTGTGAAAGTATATGAGATGATTCAACCCCTTTAGAGCATTGGCTCAAGTTATATTAAAATTGTGAATGTATATGAGATGATTAAACCCTTTGGAGCATTGGCTCAAATTATATATAAAATTGTGGAAGTATATGAGATGATTCAACCCTTTGGAGCATTGGCTCAAGTGGTAAAATGAATTACTAACTGAGAAATGAAAGAAAGAGAAAGAATTATTGAATTATTCCTTTGCCGAAATATTTGTTGAATTGTTGATATCTCCCTTGCCGAAAATTTATTGTTTAATTGTTGTACCCTTACTAGGATCTCTATTATTGCTCTGTTTACTTTCTTGCCCCTTGTTTGTGATTGTTGTTTTGCTGAGGAAGAGTGATAAAGCACGAAGGGTGATGTCGTGAATTGTTTGATTATTGTGAGGAAAGAGAGTAAAGCACGAAGGGTGATGTCGTGCATTATTTGATTATTGGGAGGAAAGAAAGTAAAGCACGAAGGATAATGTCGTGCCGCACGATGTACAATTTGTGCCGATTCTATTGATTATATGTGAGAAAAAAGAGTAAAATCACGAAGGGTGATGCCATGCACGTTTTATTATATCATAGCTTGGTGAGGATGAGAGTAAAAGCACGAAGGGTGATGTCGTGTACTTATTGCCATTTGTTGTGATTTCTTATTGTCATCGGTTCAGGTGCATTAATTGTCTTATTCCACTATTATTGTAATTTTTTTTATGTTGACATTTCCCTTTATTGTGTTACTGGTTATTATTGAATCAAGGTATCCTCGTGCAATATTATGTCTTGAATTTATGCCATAATTGCTACATGGTTATGTGACATAATTGCTACTTGTCATTATTTGTTTTCCTCGGTGAATCATAATAATTATGTACTTGTTGTCTTATTAATTCGTACTAATTGTTGTGTTTATTAGAGTAAATTTCATTTGGAAGAAGTGACGATATAATAAAATGGGAGCGGGTTGCACGCCTGCAACGAGATGTGTACAGACAGTGAAATCCGCCTTTATTTTCCTTACCTATGTTAGAGATAATTTACTGATGTTCCTTATTATTCTCTTGGATTTCTGTATTATCTGTTATCCCCGAAGCATGTTCCCTTCCCTTTTAAAATGGTTATTATTGTTATCTTTCCGCCGTATATATATATATATAACTGCACAGGTTTATGTGATAGTCCTATCTAGCCTCGTCACTACTTCGCCGGGGTTAGACTAGGCACTTACCAGCACATGGGGTCGGTTGTGCTGATACTATACTCTGTGCTCTTTTGCATAGATCTAGGCATTTGACAGCAGCTATAGCGGGGGAGTTAGCCTTCAGTCCAGCGAGACACCGAGGTAGCCCTGCAGGCGTCCGCAGGCCCGACGTCTCCCCCATCTATTATTTTAGTCTATTATCTCATATGCTCGGGACAAACAGTTTGTACTTTTCTTTCAAACGGTTGTATTTAGTACTCTTAATGGTTCGTGAGTATGTGACACCAGTTTTTGGGTAGAGGTTTATGTTGAGTTTCCGCATTGTTGTTCAGATTCTTTAATTTAAGACTTCCACTTATTTACTTTATTCTGTTGTTTTCATGATATTACTGACAATAGTTAAAAGAAATTAACTGGTTCATGATGAAGGTAGTTAAGGGTTGGTTTGCCTAGCTCTCATCAGCAGGCACCATCACGACTCCTGAGGGAGGGAAATTCGGGTCGTGACAAGTTGGTATCAGAGCTCTAGGTTACATAGGTCTCACAACTCACGGACAAGCTTAGTAGAGTCTGAGGGATCGGTATGGAGACGTATGTATTTATCCCCCAAAGGCCACAGAGTTAGGAAAAGTTTCAATTATATTCTTCCATGTCGTGCTATTTTGTTCTCTCAATGCTAAATTGAAACATCTACTCTTGTCCTTTTGCGAATGGCGATGTCATGTACCGCTTCTTCAGCTGAGCAACAGCATGGACCAATGATAGATCAGCTTCGTCTTCGGAGGCCTTGAGAAGGTAAGGGTATTAGGGGTGGAGGTAAAGATGCTAGAGGTGGAGGTGAAGGTATTAGAGGTAGAGGTAAAGGTATTAGAGGTGGAGGTGCAGGTATTGTTCTAGTATGCGGTAGAGAAGCTTCTATTTTATTCTGCATTGTATCGGGTCATGCCCAGTGATTCTTTGAGTGCCTTGTTTATGTGTCTACACCGGTGGGTGATTCTATTGTGGTAGATTGTGTCTATTATTCACGTATAGTGGTTATTGGCGGTTTTGAGACTTGTGTAGATTTGCTTCTTCTGAACAAGGTTGGTTTGATGTTATATTGGGGATAGACTGGTTATCACGCTATCTTGGACTGCCATGCAAAGACTGTGACCTTAGCTTTGCCGGATATGCCTTGTTTAGAGTGGAGAGGCACTCTAGGTCATTCTACCCGCAGCGTCATTTCATATGTGAAGGCTCGACGTATGGTCGAGAAGTGGTGTCTGGCCCATTTGGCTTATGTTCTTGATTCCAGTACTGAGGTCCCTCTTATAGATTCTATGCCTATTGTCTGGGAGTTTACCGATGTTTCCCCTTCAAACCTGTCGGGCATGCCACCCGACAGGGACATTGATTTCTGTATTGATTTGGCTCTGGGCACTCAGCCTATTTCTATCCCGCCATATCGTATGGACCCGCCGGAGTTGAAAGAGTTAAAGGACCAGTTGCAGGATTTGCTTGAGAAGGGTTTCATTAGACCCAGTGTTTCGCCTTAGGGTGCGCCAGTGTTGTTTGCCAAGAAGAAGGATGGGTCAATGAGAATGTGTATTGATTACCAGCAATTGAACAAGGTAACGATCAAGAATAAATATCCACTGCCGAGGATTGATGATTTGTTCGATCAGCTTCAGGGTGCCAAGGTATTTTCAAATATTGACTTGCTATTTTGCTACCATCAGTTGAGGATTAGGGCATTTGATGTCCCTAAGACAGCGTTCCGCACTCGGTACGGGCATTATGAGTTCTTGGTTATGTCATTCGGGTTGACAAATGCCCCAGCAGCCTTCATGGACTTAATGAACCGAGTGTTCAATCCTTATTTGGATTCATTCGCGATAGTGTTCATTGATGATATTCTAATATACTCCAGTAGCCAGGAGGAACACGAGCATCACCTTAGAGTGGTTCTTCAGACTCTGAGGGATAGTCAGCTATATGCTAAGTTCTCGAAGTATGAATTCTGGTTGGGTTTAGTTGCATTTCTGGGTCATATTATATCAGTAGAGGGTATTCAGGTGGACCCAAAGAAGATTGAGGCAGTCAAGGACTGGCCTAGACCAGCATCAGCTATAGAGATTCGGAGTTTCTTAGGGTTGGCAGGCTATTATCGTCGATTCGTGGAGGGGTTTTCATCTGTTGCAGCCCCGATGACCAGATTGACCCCGAAGGGTGCCCAGTTCAGATGGTCGGATGAGTGTAAGGCGAGCTTTCAGAATCTCAAGACAACTCTGACTACGGCACCAGTGTTGGTTTTACCCACAGGTTTAGGGCCTTATACAGTTTACTATGATGCTTCCCGTGTTGGGCTTGGTGCAGTGTTGATGCAGGATGGAAAGATCATTGGATATGCTTCGAGGCAGTTGAAGATTCATGAAAAGAACTATCCGATTCATGATTTAGAGTTGGCAGCTATTGTTCACGCATTGAAGATTTGGAGGCATTATCTGTATGGCGTGGCATGTGAGGTGTTCACTGATCATAAGAGTCTTCAGTATTTGTTCAGGCAAAAGGAGTTGAATTTGAGGCAGAGGAGGTGGTTGGAGTTGTTGAAGGATTATGATATCACCATTTTATATCACCCGGGTAAGGCCAATGTGGTGGCCGATGCTTTGAGCAGGAAGTCAGCCAGTATGGGTAGTGTTGCTTATATTCCAGTCAGTCAGAGGCCAATTGCTTTGGATGTTCAGGCTTTAGCCAATCAGTTCGTAAGACTAGACGTTTCTGAGCCTAGTCGTATGTTAGCTTGCACGGTCGCTCGTTCTTTACTATTGGAGTGTATCCGTGATCGGCAGTTTGATGATCCCCACTTATGTGTCCTTAGAGACACGGTGCAGCGTGGAGGTGCCAGGCAGGTTACCTTAGATGATGATGGAGTTTTGAGATTGCAGGATCGAGTTTCTGTGCCTAATGTGGATGGGCTCCGAGAGTTAATTTTAGAGGAGGCCCATAGTTTTCGGTACTCTATTCATCCAGGCGCCGCGAAGATGTATCAGGATTTGCGGTAGCATTATTGGTGGCATAGAATGAAGAACGACATTGTAGCATATGTGGCTCGTTGTTTGAATTGTCAGCAGGTTAAGTACGAGCATTAGAGACCTAGCGGTTTATTTAAGAGGATTGAGCTTTTCGAGTGGGAGTGGGAGCGGATCACTATGGACTTCGTACTGGATTTTCGTTAACTCGGAAGAAGTTCGATGCAGTTTGGGTCATTATTGATAGGCTGACCAAGTCAGCGCATTTCATTCCCGTGGCAGTCTCCTATTCATCGGAGAGGTTAGCTGAGATTTATATCCGGGAGATTGTTCGCCTTCATGGTGTGCCGGTATCTATCATCTCGGATCAAGGTAAGTAGTTTACCTTACATTTCTGGAAAGCAGTTCAGTGAGAGTTAGGCACCCAGGTGAAGTTTAGCACAGTATTTTATCCCCAGACGGATGGGCAGTCCGAGCGGACTATTCAAATTTTGGAGGATATGCTCCGAGCTTGTGTTATTGACTTCGGAGGTCCGTGGGATCAATTCTTGCCTTTATCAGAGTTTGCCTACAACAACAGCTACCAGTCGATCATCCAGATGGCTCCCTATGAGGCTTTATATGGTAGGCGGTGTCGGTCTCCAGTTAGAAGGTTTGAGCCAGGAGAGGCTCGATTGTTGGGTACAAATTTGGTTCAAGAGGCCTTGGACAAGGTCAAGATTATTCAGGATAGGCTTCGTTCAGCTCAGTCTAGGTAGAAGAGTTATGTAGATCGCAAGGTTCGAGATGTGGCATTTATGGTTGGTAGCGGGTATTGCTCCGAGTGTCGCATATGAAGGGCATGATAAGGTTTGGGAAGAAGGGCAAGCTTAGACCTAGATTCATTAGTCCTTTTGAAATTCTTGATCGAGTGGGAGAGATGGCTTATAGACTTGCATCGCCGCCTAGCTTATCAGCCGTGCATCCAGTTTTTCATGTATCCATGCTTCGGAGGTATCACAGCGATCCAGCCCATGTCTTAGATTTTAGCACTGTCCATTTGGACAAGGACTTGTCTTGTGAGGAGGAGCCGGTAGCTATTCTAGACCAACAGGTTCGACAGTTGAGGTCCAAGAGTTTCCCCTCTGTTCGTGTTCAGTGGAGAGGTCAACCTCCTGAGGCATCGACCTGGGAGTCCGAGTCTGATATGTGGAGTCGTTATCCTCATCTTCTCCCCAACCCAGGTACTTCTTTCTTTTGTCAATTCGAGGACGAACAGTTGTTTTAGGGTGGAGAATGTGATGACCCAAACGATCATCACTTGCTTTAAATTAAATTCTATGATTTCGAGGCCTTGAAAATCTCATTTAGGGTTTCCCCAATTTGCGTGCGCAGTCCGGGCGCGTAGCCGAAAACTCAAATATGAAATTCTGTGAAAATTTGCTAAGTTTTGATATTAAAATGAATAAATTTGACTTCGGTCAATATTTTGGGTGAATGGACCCGGACCCGTGATTTGACGGTCCCGGAGAGTCAGTAGGAAAATATGGGACTTGGGCGTATGCCCGGAATCGAATTTCGAGGTCCCAAGCCCGAGAAATGAATTTTTGAGTAAAATTGTTTTCTGAAAATATTTAAGGAAAATGGAAATGAAATTTCATTAGAAAGTGATGGTAACGGACCGTATTTTGGTTTCAGCCCTCGTTACAGGTCTTACATGTGGTTTAAGAACTTTCTGTAAAGTTTGGTTGAAAACGAACGTCGTTTGACGTGTTTCGGACTTAAAATAGAAAATTTGATGTTTTATGAAACTTGGAAGAAATCATGGATTTTATGGCTTAATTCATTGTATATGTCGTTAATGGCGATTTAATCACACGATTAAGTTCGTAGAATATTTTTTTGAGTTAGTGTGTCTGTTTGGCTAGGAGCCTAAGGGCTCGGGAGTGTTTCGAAGGTGTTCCGGGGTGGTTTTGGACTTAGGAAAGTTGCAGAAAACTACAGCAGGTGCACAGGCCATTTCTTCTTCGCGATCGCGACCTCCCTTCCGCAATCGCGATGCCTTCATTGTTCCCTCCTTTGCGTTCGCGATCAATCTCACGTGTTCGTGAAGCTTCAGTTTTTCCTCCTTCGCGTTCGCGTACCCCCACTCGTGATCGCGTAGCTTTGCAGGTTCCTTCATCGCGTTAACGTGGAGTCTCACGCGTTCGTGTAAGCCATTTTCTGGACCCCCAGCAATTCCTTCTCCGCATTCGCGATACCCGTCCCACGATCACGATGGCCTGTCAGTGTTACCCTTCGCGAACGCGATCGGCCTGTCTCGAATGAGAAGGGCAATTTTCACCCAGTTCTTTAAAAGTCCCAAAACAGAACACTTACGGGAAATTTCACATTTTTCACTAACCCTCCCTTCTTTAAAGATCTTGGACGATTCTTGGAGCTCTTCTTCATCAAAAAAAACTCTTGGTTAAGTAATCCTTAATTTGTTTTCTTCCATTTTTATCAACACCCATTAGATTGCTAGGCCTAAAACATGTAATTAAGGGTAGAAATTAGAGAAATGGGTAGAGTTAGGGCTTTTCAATTTATTTACGATTTAGACCTCGTTTTGGAGTCAGATTCTTGAACAAATTATATATTTGAACTCGTGGGTGAATGGGTGAATTTATTTTGGTCTGAACCTCGAGTTTCGTCCAAGCGGACCCAGGGTTAATTTTCAGATTTTTGAAAGAATGTTTAGAAAGTTATATTTAGGCATTAGAATTGGATTATTTAGTATTTATTGATGATATTAAATCAATTGTGTATAGATACGAATGAATTGGAGCCAAATTTGAAAGGAAAAACGGTGCTTAAGGATTGAGTTGGCCATAGAAATTCGAGGTAAGTGTTTGGTTTAACCCTAGCTTGAGGGAATAGGAGTTGAGTCTTATTTTCTATGTGGTAATTAATCGAGTATGATGTATAGGCATGGTGACGAGTATCTATACATTGGTGTCTAGCATGACCGTGCATCTTTAAATTGTAAATATCTTGAATCTGTTGTATTTCTCTTACATTGGTGATGATTCCTACAGTTATATAAAAATTTGTGAAAATATATGAGATGATTGAACCCTTTGGAGCATTGGCTCAAGTTATATTAAAATTGTGAACGTATATGAGATGATTAAACCCCTTTGGAGCATTGGCTCAAGTTATATTAAAATTCTAAAAGTATATGAGATGATTAAACCCCTTTGGATCATTGACTCAAGTTATATTAAAATTGTGAAAGTATATGAGATGATTAAACCCTTTGGACCATTGGCTCAATTTATATATAAAATTGTGGAAGTATATGAGATGATTCAACCCTTTGGAGCACTGGCTCAAGTGGTAAAATGAATTACTAACTGAGAAATGAAAGAAAGAGAAAGAATTATTGAATTATTCCCTTGCCGAGTTATTTGTTGAATTGTTGATATCCCCCTTGCCGAAAATTTATTGTTTAATTGTTGTACCCTTATTGGGATCTCTATTATTGCTCTGTTTACTTCCTTGCCCCTTGTTTGTGATTGTTGTTTGGCTGAGGAAGAGTGATAAAGCACGAAGGGTGATGCCGTGCATTGCTTGATTATTGTGAGGAAAGAGAGTAAAGCACGAAGGGTGATGTCGTGCATTGTTTGATTATTGGGAGGAAAGAAAGTAAAGCACGAAGGGTGATGCCGTGCCGCATGATGTACAATTCTATGCCGATTCTATTGATTATATGTGAGGAAAGAGAGTAAAATCACGAAGGGTGATACCGTGCACGTTTTATTATATCGTTGCTTGGTGAGGATGAGAGTAAAAGCACGAAGGGTGATGCCGTGTATTTATTGTCATTTTTTGTGATTTCTTATTGTCATCAGTTCATGTGCATCAATTGTCTTATTCAACTATTATTGTGATTTTTTTATGTTGACATTTCCCTTTTATTGTGTTATTGGTTATTATTGAATCAAGGTATCCTCGTGCAACGGTATGTCTTGAATTTATGCCATAATTGCTACATGGTTATGTTACTTAATTGGTACTTATCATTATTTGCTTTTCTCAGTGAATCATAATTATTGTGTACTTATTGTCTTATGAATTCGTATTAATTGTTGTGTTTATGTGACGACCCGACCCGTCGTCTCATGTGTTATTGCTCCATTTTCCCCGTTCATTGCTTCTTCATATTTCATTATCGGTACGTGGTGTGTAAGAGTTGATTTGGATTAGTTTTGATAATAAATGAGGCACTTAGTCTCTTTAAGGAAGGCTTAAATTGGAAAAGTCAATCGGACGTTGACTTATGAGTTAGAGGGCTCGGATGTGATTCGGCGATTTGGTTAGCTTCGGGAGGTGATTTTGTGACTTAGGAGTGCGATTAGAATTGATTTTGGAGGTCCGATGTAGAATTAGCCTTGAATTGGCGAAGTTAGTATTTTGGCGAATTCCGGTTGATAGGTGAGATTTTGATCCGAGGGTCGGAATGGAAATCCGAGAGTTGTTGTAGCTTCGATATGTGATTTGTGATGTGTGTGCAAAATTTCAGGTCATTCGGACGTGGTTTGGTCGGGTTTTTGATCGAAAGTGTATTTCGAAAGTTTTTAAGAAACTTAGGCTTGAATCCAATATGATTTAATAGTTTTAGTATTGTTTGATGTGTTTTAATGATTGAAACAAGTTCGTATGATATTTTGGGATACGTTGGTGCCTTTGGCTGAGGTCCCGGGGGCCTCGGGGTGATTTCGGATGGTTAACGGGATGAAATTTGGAGTTTAAATGCTGCTGAAGGATCTGATATTTCCGCTTCTGCGGAAATGGACCGCAGAAGCGGTCCCGCAGAAGCGAGAGGGGAGCCCGGAGAAGCGAAAAATGGGTCTGGGTGATTTTTCCGCAGAAACGGACCAGCGGACCGCGGAAGCGGACCCGCTTACGCGATTGGTTGACCGCAGAAGCGGTCTTGAGAAAAAGTTGAGGAATCGCAGAAGCGGATAAGTAACCTCAAAAGCGGTGTCGCAGAAACGACAGAAAGGACCGCAAAAGCGGAAAGAGCTGTTCAGAAGAGGGTTTTTATTTAGTATTTCATCCGCGAGCTTGGGATATTTTCCACCATTTTTTAGCGAGCTTTGAGAGCTTTGAGGTGATTTTGAAGAGGGATTCAAGGAGGAATGATTTGAGGTAAGTTCCTTGGCCTAAATTCACGAGGTTATGATAGATTTAACATGGAAATTGATTGAAATTCATTAAAAAGGGGTAAAGCTAGGGTTTGAGTTTTGATATTTCAAATTGGGATTTGATAGGTCATTTGAGCTCGAATTTGGGATTTCTTGGTATGTATGGACTCGTGGCAAGACGAGGAATCCGGTCATGTAAGTTTTGTAATTTTTCGAGAAGCGGGCCCGGGGCTCGGGTTTTGCTAGTTTCGAGATTTTTGCTATTTCTCGATTATTTTCGATTAGGTATTGTTCCCTTGGCATATTGTAATGTATTCGCTCTGATTTTGGTTAGATTCGACACGCGTGGAGGCCAATTTGAGGGGCAAAGGCGTCGCGAGCTTAAGATTTCGCCAGTTCGAGGTGAGTAATACTTGTAAATGATATCCTGAGGGTTTGAAACCCCGAATTTGCACATCATAGTGCTTTATTGTCGTGACTTGCACGCCAAGTGTGAGAGTGGGGTAGAGCACCGTTGGGAATTGTGACTTGGTCCGTCGCGGTTGTGATTTTACTGCGTATTGACTGAAACTTACTTGATGCTATCATAATTTGGACTGATTGCCATGTTTGGGCTCCGTGCCAACTATGTGAATCCTTCAGGGATTGATATCGCTATTTTTGCATTATTTTTGCATACTATTTGATCTCGGTCTAGGATTTTAATGCAACTTAAATGATATCTTACTGATGTTTTGAACTGAGAACTGTTATTTGAATATTGCCATAGTGGCTTATGTGCATTTCTGGATTGAACGTGGATCGGGCTGCGCACCGCAGCAGTGTTATATGTGCATTTCTGGACTGAGGATGGATCGGGCTGCGCGCCGCAGCGGTCTGATATTGATATTGCGCTTGGGCTGTAGGAGCCCCTCCGGATTCTGAACCCCCACAGTGAGCGCGAGTACCCAAATGGATCGGGCTGCGCGCCGCACCGGTCATATGCATTGTATTGCATTCATGCATTGGTTCCTGTTTGTACTACGTGTCATGACATTCAGCACTCTCATTTCATTGGTATCTATGCCACATCTTGCACTGTTTACCAGATTCCCTGGTGTTATTTGTTAGTAGAGTGCTGAGCCCGAGGGGCTGACTGATGTGCTGACTTGCACTATCTGTTTTCGCATTCATATGCTTGATTGTTGGAAGAGGATACTTTCAAAAGAGGTTTTTAAACTGAACCAAATATTTTCTAAAGGATTTTCACGGTTTTATTGTTTTCTCAAAGGGTCGAACTGTCCTATATAGCATGATGGAGTGCTCTTACATGATTTCTTACCGCTCAGTTATTATTTACTCTTATTACTCATTGAGTTGGAGTACTCACTTTACTCCCTGCACCTCGCATGCAGTTGCAGGTATTGTTCACCCGGAAGCGGGTTAATAGCTGATTGAAGGTATTACTATTGTAGTGGCCAAGGTGGCCGCCAGCGTTCGCGGCACCGGACTTCATATTTGATTCCAGATTTTATTCTGTATATTATTATTGGCCCAGTAGTTGTGTTCAGTCTTCTTTAGATGCTCGTAACTTATGACACCCCGATCGGATTGTGTTGGGTTGTAATTAACCGCTTTTAATGCCATTAAATTGTATTTTCTATTCATTTATGTTTAATAACTGTTAAAGAGACGAATTTGGTTAGTTGGCTGGCCTTGTCTTCATGAGAGGCGCCATCATGACCGGGTTTGGAAATGGGGTCGTGACAGTTTATTAGAGTAAATTTCATTTGGAAGAAGTGACGATATAATGAAATGGGAGCGGGTTGCACGCCTGCAACGAGATGTGTATAGATAGTGAAATCTGCCTTTATTTTCCTTACCCGTGTTAGAGATAATTTATTGATATTCCTTATTATTCTCTTGGATTTCTGTATTATCTGTTATCCCCGAAGCATGTTCCCTTCCCTTTTAAAATAGTTATTATTGTTATCTTCCCACCGTGTGTGTGTGTGTATATATATATATATATATTAAACTCTGTGTTCTTTTGCACAGATCTAGGCATTTGACAGCAGCAGTAGTGGGGGAGTTAGCCTTCAGTCCAGCGAGACACCGAAGTAGCCTTGCAGGCGTCTGCAGGCCCGACGTTTCCCCTATCTTTTATTTTAGTCTGTTATCTCATATATTCGGGACAAACAGTTTGTACTTTTCTTTCAAATGGTTGTATTTAGTACTCTTAGTGGTTTGTGAGTATGTGGCACCAGTTCTTGGGTAGAGGTTTATGTTGAGTTTTCGCATTGTTGTTCAGATTCTTTAATTTAAGACTTCCACTTATTTATTTTATTCTGTTGTTTTCATGATATTACTGATAATTGTAAAAAGAAATAAACTGATTAATGATGAAAATAGTTAAGGGTTGGCTTGCCTAACTCTCATCAGTATGCGGCATCACGACTCTCGAGAATGAAAAATTCGGGTCATGCCAATAATGCGTTTCCTGATCTCATCTCAACAAAAAGGAGTACGTACAAGTCGTGATGAGGTTTCTGGGGGAGGGAGGGGTAGTCGTACAATAAGAGATTTTCAGAGTCCCATCATTGTCTCAATAATATATACAGTACATATGAATGAGGTGAAAGGCCAAGCTTCAAAATATATACAGTATAATTGGCCAAACTTGAAAAATAATTATAAAAATTACATTGAAAATCATAAAATTGTAACAAATAATCTATTTAAAATATGTATGATTATAATTCAACTATGAATAATGGAAAAAGTATGATATATATCATAGTATGATAATTAGCTACAACGTCGTTACAATTCAAACATCAAAAGCAATGTATTCCATACGAAAACTTATATGTATATCTTAAAGAGTAATGACTCTTTTAAAAATTTCGATATTACAATTTGATAATTTTTTTAAAATACTCCTTTTATTTAATATGCTTTCTATTTGAAAGAGAATTTATATAAAAATATAATTCATAATTTAAATATGATTCTCTAGGATCATTTATTTTTAAGTTTCAACAAGTTAATAAAGTGACACATAATTCACCATAGAATACCATGATAATAAATTATTTGTAAATAGTTACTAGCTAATACTGAGCTATTAAAACAATAAGTATTTTATCTTGTAATCGTGAAAAAAATAATATTTAGGAAAATATATTTTGGAGAAATATTTTCCTAAATAGATTTTGTAGTACTATTGTTTCGGGGTCTCGAGGCATTCTTCCGAAATGACTTGATAGCGAGAAATTAAGTCCTCTGATTTCGCTGCGTACACTAATCATATTTAGTGACAGAATATAAAATTATCCTATTAGCTACAAGATGAATTTTGTAATTAATTCCTATTTTGTAAAGTCAAATTCCGTAATAAAAATTCTTAATAATAATATTAGTTTCTTTTTTGCCAAAAAAATAATAATCTAGGTACTTCTGTAAATTAATTTGTTTTATTAAACAAATGGATTAAACAACTAAGCTTCTAAGAAAAATGACGAAATACATAAACGGCACCTTTAAGTTGTCCTCAACGATCAGACAAATACCTTAACCGATCCCTTTATCATTTTAACACCTCAAGTGACTATTAAGAATATCTCATAGACACTTTACACTGACATGGCAAGTTACGTGTATTTCAGTTTGATTTGGGCGCGTGAGACTTTTATCAGATTTTTTTCTCTCTTGTTTTCAAAATTAAATTAAATTTTGCATGTGGGTCCCACACTATATCATTATATTTTTCTCAACCTTTTTCACCCAATGAGTTCAGGCATCTTCTTCTTCCTCATAAGCAGCCACCTATTTCTACTTTTACATGATGAACCACCAAACTTCAGCCATGGATAACCTTGAACACCATTGGATTTGGCGTCACTCTTTGAGTCTTTGGATTTTCGAGTTCTTGATTTTTTCTATAATTAATAGAGGAGAAAAATAGAAGAAATAGAGGGAGAAAAAATAGAATAGTGGAGCCTTCACCGGAGCAGTGGCCGGAATTTTGGCCGGAGCAGTAGCCGGAAGTTCGATTAGAGCCTTCACTGGTCTAGTTTTTGTTTTTTGAGGCAGAAAAAAGAATCAAGAATAATAGTAGTACTTCACCATATCAAACAATCTCATATACAAGAATAAAAAAAATTCAAATCAATTCCCATCCAACCCCACCATTCAAGCAGATGAACAGAAATACAATCCTCAAGATTTAGTGCCTTAATACAACAAATAGAGAGGAACAAAGAAGATCCAACTAAAACACTAAAAATTGGCAACAAGAACCTTGCTTCGGCATCGAGTGAAGGCGCCGATGCAAGAACATGCTGCTATGGACAACAACAGCACACGAACGCATGCTACAAAAGGGGAAAATTGAGATTTGATTAATGATGATGAGCTGGACTAGTTATAAGTAAGGGAAAAAGTCCTTTTTTTTATAAACCTTTTCTTTTTGTTTAATTACACGTGTCAAGTTTTTTTTAATACAAAATATATGTGTCGTTCTTTAATTGGTTCGTTTTACATGTCACCCGCAAGTGAGATTCACGCATATGATTTGCTGTATTCGAGTATTTACTTGATACACCTAAAAGCCGCTTGAAGTTCAGTTGAGGTGTTTGTCTGACTGTTGAGGACAACGTAAAGGGACTATTTGTGTATTTCGCCAAGAAAAATACATCGTGGAGTTTCCTAGTTGGAAAGGAATTTTTCTCCTACTCTTTTGTATTCTTTTAGTGTCTTAATATTTTGTATCCTTGGAGAAGATATCAAATACTAAATTATATATATTTTTTAAAACTTCTTTAATTTAGAATTCCAAAATATTAGGAATGCTTTTTGGTTTACAATTTTATCCAATATAAAATATATTTTTGAAGGGTAAAAAAGGTGAACGACATTTTGCTAAGGGCCTTCATGCTTTTAATATAGTATAGATTTGTAAAGTAAAATTATGTAATAAAAATTCTTAATAATAATATTAGTTTCTTTTTTACCAAAAAAATAACAATTTAGGTACTTCTGTAAATTAATTTTTTTTTATCACAAATTAACAATTCCTATTTTTCCAACAATATTTACTATTTTAAAAATGCAATCGTAAATTTTAAGAACAAAAACAAGTGGATTAAACAACACTTCTGCTAAATATTTAAACAAAAACAAATGGATTAACCCCAAAACAATAGTACTACAAAAAATAATATTTAGGAAAATATTTCTCCTAAATATTATTTTTTTCACGTTTACGAGATAAAATACTTATTATTTTACTAGTTCAGTATTAGCTAGTAACTATTTACAAATAATTTGTTATCATGGTATTGCATGGTGAATTATATGTCACTTTATTAACTTGTGAAACTTAAAAATAAATGATGCTAGAGAATCATATTTAAATTATGAATTATGTATTTATATAAATTCTCTTTCAAATAGAAAGCATATTAAATAAAAGGAGTATTTTAAAAAAATTATCAAATTATAATATCGAAATTCTTTCAAGAGTCATTACTTTTTAAGAGATACATATAAGTTTTCGTATGGAATACATTATTTTTTATGTTTGAAGTGTAACGACGTTGTAGCTAATTATCATATTATGATATATGTCATACTTTTCGCATTATTCATAGTTGAATTATAATCATAAATATTTTAAATAGATTTTTTGTTATAATTTTATAATTTTTAATGTAATTTTTATAATTATTTTTTAAGCTTGGCCAATTATACTGTATATATTTTGAAGCTTGGCCTTTCACCTCATTTATATGTACTGTATATATTATTGAGACAATGTGGACTCTGACAATATCTTATTGTACGACTACCCCTCCCTCGCCCCTCATCACAACTTGTACGTACTCCTTTTTGTTGAGATGAGACCAGGGAAACGCATTATAATACGAAAATGCGGTATTATAATGCGTTTTTCAATAAAAAAAATAATTTTTTAATTAAACGCAATATTATATTGTATGCGTTTAACTTTAACGGGTAACTTTTCGTTAAAATAAAACGTAGTATTATACTGCATTTTAGTTAGAAATGTAATATTATTTTAACTGTATAAACGTATTTTGTGTCAAAAAAGACAACATTTCAATTTCGGACTCCTATTAATTTCCTATAACTATTATATATATAATTATTCTCTGTAGCTACCTTTCAGTTGTTATGGTAATATATTCGATGTATTCGAACACTAGTCAAAATCGGCTAAAAAATAGGCAAAATTAATTATAACACACAACATTATTAATCCAACTAATGAGAAGATTTATCATACGCTAAACACCAAAAAACAGAGCATTCTTTAGAGTTTCAGTCCCAATTTTTTGTTCTGATGCCGTTCGAGCTTTTTTTTTTCTTTTTTCTGACATTGTTCGAGGTTCTGCTCGAATTGATACAAGTATCTACAGAAATATTTTGAAATTTGATTTTCTGTATATGAATACATCATGTATTTATGTTGTATATTACCTGTAATAGTAACCAACTGTGTGCATATTTCATCATAAACCTAGTGCTTGTATTATGTTGTATCTAATAGTTGTGTTCAATGTATTCAAATTTATTTTTGTATTCATAATATTTTATTTATTCCTAATACATATACTTGCCGCTCCATCTGTACTATAATACCCCTATGTAATTTTATAAAATTTTCAAAATTTCTTTATTGATCTCCTGTGAAAAAATTATACGAATAAAATTACAAATATATAATTACAAATATAATGAGTTAATTTTATCGATGGTCATTGAATTTTTGTGTTTGTTACTCAAAAGTTACTTATCTTTTTTTTGTTACGTAAAAATTATTTAACTTTCTGTTCATTACTCAAAAGTCACTTTTCTTTCTTTTGTTACACAAAAATCATTTTACTTTGCTCTAGTTATCACAAAAGTCACATTTGCCAAATTTTATAATATTTTACTTAAAAAGTCTATGCCCTTGATATCATATAAATCTTCATATTTATGTAATACTTTCTATATTATATACTATATAATATACTTTTATCTAGGTGTTTTATTTATCACTAAAATAACTTAGAATTATTTTATTTATCATTTTAATAATATATTAGTACATTTAAGTTTTCCTTACCTGATTTTATTTTAAATTTTTAACAGTGTTTTATAAAATCTTGTCAAACTGTTATCGTGTCAAAGTAAAAAAATTCTTTATTTTGTTACACAAAAATTATTTTACTATGGTCTTGTCACACCTCCTTTTCCTACTACACCCCCGGAAGGAGTATAATAAAGGAAGTTATTTTCAACTTGAAGTGACAATCGAAAAGGGATTATATTATTAAAAATCAGAGTCGCCACTTGGGAGATTTATTGTCACGACCCGAATTTCCCACCCTTCGGAGTCGTGATGGCGCCTACTCGTAGAAGCTAGGAAAGCCAAATTTAATTATTTTTCTTTTAATAAACAAGCCTTTTAACAATCCTTCAACAATAATATTTAAACAATGAAAAGTCAACAATAATAAGCGGAAGTCTTAAATTTTAAATAGCTGAATAAAATACGGAATTCCAACATGTATCTCTACCCAAGAACTGGAGTCACATACTCACGAACATCTAAGAAGTACTAAATACAAAGTCTGAAAGAAACATAAATTTGTTTGTCTCGAATACAAGGAGACAACAGTCTAAAAGAGAGAATAAGATAGAGACGTCGGGCCTGCGGACGCCTGCAAGGCTACCTCGGGTCTCACGATACTGAAAACCTGCTCCCATGCTAATGCTGCTACTCGAAACCTGGACTTGTGCAAAAATGCACAGAGTGTAGCATTAGCACAACCAACCCCATGTGTTGGTAAGTGTCTAGACTAACCCCGGCGAAGTAGTGACGAGGCGAGGACCAGAATTTAGATAATCATGTGCAGATGTATATACAAGTACAACGGAAAAGTGGCAGGAACATAACAATTTTAACTGGGGAAGGGAGCATGCTTTAGGGGTAACAGATAGAAACAAAATATCAGGAAATAATGGTACGTACATCGACAGTTTAACTTCTAGAAATAATGAAAAGCCAAGGCAAATTTTATATTCCACTCATCTTGTTGTAGGCGTGCAACCCGATCCTATTTCTCAGTATCTCGTGGTAGGCGTACCACTCGCTCCCATTTCAGTATATCATGTGTGATAGGCATACCACTCACTCCCATTTCATTATATCATATGTGGTAGGCGTACCACTCGCTCCCATTTCAATATATCATGTGTGGTAGGCGTACCACTCGCTCCCATTTCAATATATCATGTGTGGTAGGCGTACCACTCGCTCCCATTTCAATCCAACACAATATCACAAAGAAAATCCCGGCAAGGAGATAAGATAATATAATATTTTCCCGACAAGGGAACAAGAATATCAAATCACTATGCCGGCAAGGGAGGGTCAGCTATAACCAATCCTATTCAACTTCTTCTTGGCACAACAAATATCACTATTCAGTCGCAACTTTCATAGGATAAACCAAGGGTACACAATTAACAAAGTTAAGACTCACGGTCATGCTAGACACCAATGTATAGATACTCGTCACCATGCCTATACATCGTACTCGATCAATTAGCAAGTAGCAAAACAAGACTCAACTCTTATTCCCTCAAGCTAGGGTTAAACCAAACACTTACCTCAACTTTCACGGCCAAATCAATCCACAACGACTGCTTTCCTTTTTGAATTCGGCTCCAACTCAATCAAATCTTTGCAATAAGGATTTCATAATATCAATATAGACTAAACAAATCAAACCCGATGCCTATATATAGATTTCCAAGCTTTGTTCCCAAAAATTCCAAAATCGCCCCCGGGGCCGCTTGGCCAAAACACGAGGTTTGGACTAAAATTAAATCCCCCATTCACCCACGAGACAGATTATATAATTTTTTTCAAATTCGACTCCAAAACGAGGTCTAAATCAAGAAAATATAGAAAACCCTAACTCTACCCATTTCCCCCAATTTCTACCCTAAATCACAGGATTTGAGCTTAGGAATTTGATAAATAGTGATGGAAATGAAGAAAACAATTTAAACAATACTTACTCAAGAAGATTTGGTGAAGAGATGCTCTAAAAATCGCCTAGAAGCTTTGGAGAAGAAAGGGTTCGTGTATTTGGTGAAAATTTCTCGTCACTTTTCTGTTTTGGGCATTTCATTTTAAATAACTGGATGAATTTGCCCTTCGCATTCGCGGTATCAAGGTCGCATTCGCGAAAGGTTGGCTTAATAGACTATCGCATTCGCGATGATAAAGACGCGAACGCGAAGGCGAAGAGAAAGACTGGGGGGGTCCAGGGGATTGGTCTACGCGAACATGTTGACCTATACGCGAACGCGATGAGGTAAGGCTGGGACCCCACGCGAACACGGTCCAGCCATCGTGAACGCGGTGAAGGAAAGAGGGCTGGGCCCTCAGAGTTCAAAGACTCTATGCAAATGCAAAGGGAGAATGCGAATACGAAGAAGGACTCGCTTGAGGCTTCCCGAACGCAAACAAGGCGTCGCGAACGCGAAGAAGAAAAGACCTGAGCACCTGATGCATATTTTCTACAACCTTTCTAAGTTCAAAACCACCCCGGAACACCTCCGAAACACTCCTGAGCCCTCGGGGCTCCTAACCAAACACATACACTAACTCAACAACATCCTACGAACTTAACCGTGTGATCAAATCGCCAACATAACATCAAAATCGATGAATCAAGCCTCAAAATCACTAGTTTTTCTTCAAACTTCATAAACTTTCAAATTTAGAGTTTTAAGTCCGAAACATGTCAAACGACGTCTGATTTCAACCAAACTTCACAGAAATATCTTAAAACACATATAAGGCCTGTACCGGGTGCCGGAACCAAAATACAGGCCCGATACCAACACGTTCTATTCAATTTTTATTTCCATTTTCCTTAATAATTTCAGAAAAACAATTTCTTTAAAAAATTTATTTCTCGGGCTCGGGACCTCGGAATTCGATTCTGGGCATACACCCGAGTCCCATATTTTTCCACGGACCCTCCAGGACCGTCAAATCATTGGTCCGGGTCCATTTACTCAAAATATTGACCAAAGTCAAATTTAATCATTTTAATACCAAATTTTAGCATTATTCACAAAAATTTTATATTTAAGCTTTCCGGCTATGCACGCAAATCGAGGCAACTAAAAATGAGGTTTTCAAGTCCTCAGAAACACGGAAAGAGAGAGAAAATAGGTGATGAATCCTTTGGGTCGTCACATTCTCCACCTCTAAAACAACCGTTCGGCCTCGAACGGACAAAAGAAAGAAGTACCTGAGTTGGGAAATAGATGAGGATAACGGCTCCGCATATCAAACTCGGACTCCCAGGTTGATGCCTCAGGGGGTTTACCTCTTCACTGAACATGAACAGAGGGAAAACTCTTGGATCTCAACTGAACCTGCCGGTCTAGAATAGCTACCGGCTCCTCCTCATAAGATAAATCCTTGTCCAACTGGACAGTGCTGAAATCTAACATGTGGGCTGGATCTCAGTGATACCTCCGAAGCATGGATACATAAAATAAAACTGGATGCACGGCTGATAAGCTAAGCGGCAATGCAAGTCTGTAATCCACCTCTCCCACTCGATCAAGAATCTCAAACGGACCAATGAATTTAGGGCTAAGCTTGCCCTTCTTCCCAAATCTCATCACGCCCTTCTTAGGTGACACTCGGAACAATACTCACTCACCAACCATGAGCACTACATCTCAAACCTTACGATCTGCATAGCTCTTTTGCCTGGACTGAGCCGAACGAAGCCTATCCTGAATGATCTTGACCTTGTCCAAGGTCTCCTGAACCAAATCCGTACCTATCAACCGAGCCTCTCCCGGCTCAAACCACCCAATCGGAGACCGACATCGCCTACCATATAAAGCCTCATAAGGAGCCATCTGGATGCTTGACTGGTAGCTGTTATTGTAGGCAAACTCCGCCAAAGGAAAGAACTGATCCCACGAACCTCCAAAGTCAATAACACAAGCCCGAAGCATATCCTCCAAAATCTGAATAGTCTGCTCGGACTGACCGTCTGTCTGAGGATGAAACGCTGCACCGTATCCCTGAGGACACAAAATGGGGATCAGCAAACTGCCGATCCCGAATACGCTCCAATAATGAAGAACGAGCGACCGTGCAAGCCAACACATGACTGGGCTTAGAAATATCTAGTCTCACGAACTGATTGGCTAGGCTTGAACATCCAAGCAAGCGGCCTCTGACTGACTGGAATATAAGCAAGACTGCACATACTAGCTGACTTCCTACTCAAAGCATCAGCCACCACATTGGCCTTCCCCGGATGGTATAAAATGGTGACATCATAATCTTCCAAGAGCTCCAACTACCTCCTCTGCCTCAAATTCAAATCCTTTTGCTTGAAAAAGTACTGAAGACTCTTGTGGTCAGTGAACACCTTACATGCCACGCCATACAAATAGTGCATCCAAATCTTCAAGGCGTGAACAATAGCTGCCCACTCTAAATCATGCACTGGATAATTCTTCTCATGAATCTTCAACTGCCTCCAAGCATAGGCAAGAACCTTTCCACCCTGCATCAACACTATACCAAGCCCAATACGGGAAGCATCACAATAGACTGTATATGGCCCTAATCCTGTGGGCAAAACCAACACTGGTGTCGTAGTCAGAGCTGTCTTGAGCTTCTGAAAGCTCGCCTCACACTCATCCGACCATCTGAACTGGGCACCCTTCTGGGTCAACCTGGTCATCGGGGCTACAATAGATGAAAACCCCTCTACAAACCGATGGTAGTAGCCTGCCAATCCCAAGAAATTCCGAATATCTGTAGCTGATGCTGGTCTAGGCTAGTTCTTGACTGCCTCAATCTTCTTTGGGTCTACCTGAATACCCTTTGCAGATACAACGTGACCCAGAAATGCTACTGAACTCAGCCAGAACTCACACTTGGAGAACTTGGCATATAACTGACTATCCCTCAGAGTCTGAAGAACCACTCTAAGGTGCTGCTCGTGCTCCTCCTGGATGCGGGAGTATACCAAAATATCATCAATAAAGACTATCACGAACATGTCCAAATAAGGCCTGAACACTCGGTTCATCAACTCCATAAATGCTGCTGGGGCATTGGTCAACCCAAATAACATGACCAAGAACTCATAATGCCCATACCGAGTGCGAAAAGATGCTTTATGGACATCGGATGCCCAAATCCTTAACTGATGGTAGCCAGATCTCAAGTCTATCTTTGAAACTATCTTGGCACCCTGAAGTTGAACGAACAAATCGTAAATCCTCGGCAGCGGATACTTATTATTTATTGTAACTTTGCTTAATTACCGATAATCAATGCACCTCCTCATCAAACCATCCTTTTTCTTCACAAACAACATCGGCGCATCCCAAAGCGAAACGCTAGGTCTAGTGAAACCCTTCTCAAGCAAATCCTGCAACTGATCCTTTAAATCTTTCAACTCTGGCGGGGCCATGCGATACGATGAGGTAGAAATGGGTTGGGTGCCCGGAGCCAGATATATACAAAGGTCAATATCCCTGTCGGGCGGCATACCCGGCAAGTCTGAAGGAAAAACCTCAAGGAACAACCGAACAATAGGTACCGAATCAATAGAAGGGACCTCTGCACTGGAATCGCGGACATCCGCCAGATAAGCTATACACCCCTTTTTGACCATATGTCTAGCCTTCATATATGAGATAACACTGCGAGCGGGATGACTAGGAGTCCCTCTTTACTCTAAACGAGGAAAATCTGGTAAGGCTACGGTCACGATCTTGGCATGGCAATCCCAGATAGCATGATACGGGAACAACCAGTCCATCCCTAATATGACATCGAAGTCGACCCTGTCTAAAAGCAACAAATTAACACGGGTCTCAAGACCCCCAATATCCACAACACAAGAGCGATGAACTCGATCAAACACAATAGAACCACCCATTGGTGTAGATACATAAATAAGAATACTCAAAGCATCACTAGGCATGAACAGGTACGATACAAAATAAGATGACACATATGAATACGTAGACCCAGGGTCAAATAGCACTGAAGCATTTCTATCACAAACTAGAATAGTACCTGTAATGTCTGCATCTGAAGACTCAGCCCCTGGCCTGGCTGCTGGCCGACCTCCACCTCTGGCAGCCCGAGCTCCACCTCTATGACCTCTACCTCTACCTCTAACACCCCTGCCACCGCCTCTAGCTGGCTGGGCAGGCTGTGGAACCTCTGGTGCCTAAATCCCAGTATGAGAACTCTGATGCTGGAAGCTGCTCGATGCTCGAGGGCAAAATCTGACAATGTGCCTCGGGTCACCACAAGCGTGGCAAGACCTCGACTGCTGCGGCTGAGCACACCTCAACCTCGGGCAAGCCTTCCTGAGGTGACCATGCTCACCCCACTCATAGCATCCAAGCGAATGCTGTAGATAAGGAATCTGAGACTAACCCTGTCGACCTGAATGGCCACCTGAAGTACCATAAGTGACCTGGAGAACTGATTGAAAGGGCCTAGAAGGATGGCCTCTACCATAAGAACCTCTACCTCCTGACGAGGTACCACTGAATCTGCCTGTATGACGGGGCCTCTTATCTGACCCATGACCACCTCCCTATAGAAGAACCATCTTATCTCTACGGCCCACATTGGCCGCCTCCCGAAAAGTGATCTCACTCCTGGCCTGAGCTACTATACCCGGCTGACCTGCCACCGCTGGCTGAATCACTGGAAGAAAACCCGCTCGAATGACACCCTCTATGAGGCCTACCAATCGGACTAGAGCGTCCTGAAGAACTCGAGTGGCAATGAACCCCTCTAGGACCTGAGCTGGGCCTAAGGGGACTGCTGGGACTAGAACCTCCTCATCAAAATCAACCTGAGGCTCCACCACTAGGGCTACTGCTGGGGACTCAGACTGCTGAGCGGTAGGTGAGGAAGCGCGTGTTCTCACCATCTGCGGAAGAAAAAAGCAGAAATTCAATCGGTATTGGAGAAATAGAATCGCACGACAAGAAAGAACAAATGAGAAGTTTTTCTTAACTCCGTAGCCTCTGGGGGATAAATACAGACGTCTCCATACCGATCCCTCAGACTCTACCAAGTTTGTCCGTGAGTTGTGAGACCTATGTAACCTAGGGCTCTGATACCAACTTGTCAAGACCCGAATTTTCCACCCTTGGGAGTCGTGATGGTGCCTACTCGTAGAAGCTAGGCAAGCCAAATTTAGTTACTTTTCCTTTAATAAACAATCCTTTTGACAATCCTTCGACAATAATATTTAAATAATGAAAAGTCAACAATAATAAGCGGAATTCTTAAATTTTAAATAGATGAATAAAATACGGAATCCCAACATGTATCTCTACCTAAGAACTGGAGTCACATACTCACGAACATCTAAGAAGTACTAAATACAAAGTCTGAAAGAAACATAAATCTGTTTGTCTCAAATACAAGGAGGCAAAAGTCTAAAAGAGAGAATAAGAGAGAGATGTCGGGCATGTGGATGCCTGTAAGGCTACCTCGGGTCTCACAATACTGAAAACCTGCTCCCGTGCTAATGTTGCTGCGGCTGCTGCTTGAAACCTGGACCTGTGCAAAAATGCACATAGTGTAGCATCAGCACAACCGACCCCATGTGCCGGTAAGTGTCTAGCCTAACCCTGACGAAGTATTGACGAGGCTAGGGACCAGACTTCAGATAATCCTGTGCAGATGTATATACAAGTACAACAGAAAAGTTGCAGGAACATAATAATTTTAACTGGGGAAGGGAGCATGCTTCAGGGGTAACAGATAGAAACAAAATATCAGGAAATAATGGTACGTACATCTATAGTTTAACTTCTAGCAATAATGAAAAGACAAGGCAACTTTTATATTCCACTCGTCTTGTTGCAGGCATGCAACCCGATCCCATTTCTTAGTATCTCGTGGTAGGCGTACCACTCGCTCCTATTTCAATATATCATGTGTGGTAGGCGTATCACTCGCTCCCATTTCAATATATAATGTGTGGTAGGCATCCACTCGCTCCCATTTCAATATATCATGTCTCGCTCCCATTTCAATTTATCATGTGTGGTAGGCGTACCACTCCCTCCCATTTCAATATATCATGTGTGGTAGGCGTACCACTCGCTCCCATTTCAATATATCATGTGTGGTTGGCGTACCACTCGCTCATATTTCAATATATCATGTGTGGTAGGCGTACCATTCGCTCCCATTTCAATATATCATGTGTGGTACCCATACCACTCGCTCCCATTTCAATACCACACAATATCATTTAAAAAATTCCAGCAAGGGGACAAGATAATATAATGTTTTTCCGGCAAGGGAACAAGAATATGAAATCACTATCCCGGCAAGAGAGGGTCAGCTATAACCAATCCTATTCAACTTCTTCTTGGCACAACAAATATCACTATTCAGTCGCAACTTTCATTGGATCAAACAAGGGTACACAATTAACAAAGTTAAGACTCACAGTCATGCTAGACACCAATGTATAGATACTCATCACCATGCCTATACATCGTACTCGATCAATTAGCAAGTAGCAAAACAATACTCAACTTCTATTCCCTCAAGCTAGAGTTAAACCAAACACTTACCTCAACTTCCACGGCCAAATCAATCCACAACGACCGCTTTGCCTTTCGAATTTGGCTCCAAATCAACCAAATCTATACAATAAGGACTTATAATATCAATATAGGCTAAACAAATCAAACCTAATGCCTACATATAGATTTCCAAGCTTTCTTCCCAAAAATTCCAAAATCGCTCCCGGGCTTGCTTGGCCAAAATACGAGGTTCGGACGAAAATTAAATCCCACATTCACCCACGAGCCCGACTATATAATTTGTTTTCAAATTCGACCCAAAACGAGGTCTAAATCAAGAAAATATAGAAAATCCTAACTCTACTCATTTCCCCCAATTTCTACCCTAAATCACAGGATTTGAGCTTAGGAATCTGATAAATAGTGATGGAAATGAAGAAAACAATTTAAACAATACTTACTCAAGAAGCTTTGGTGAAGAGATGCTCTAAAAATTGCCTAGAAGCTTTGGAGAAGAAAGGGTTCGTGTATTTGGTGAAAATTTCTTGTCACTTTTATGTTTTAGGAATTTTAAATAATTGGGCGAATTTTCCCTTCGTGTTCGCGGGATCAAGGTCACGTTCGCGAAGGGTTGGCTTGACAGACTATCGCGTTTGTGATGATAAGGACGTGAACGCGAAGAGAAAGACTGGTGGGGTCCAGGAGATTGGTCTAAGCGAACGCGGTCCAGCTATCGCGAACGCGGAGAAGGAAAGAGGGTTGGGCCCTCAGAGTTCAAAGACTCTATGCGAACGCGAAGGGAGAATGCGAACGCGAAGAAGGAATCGCTCGAGGCTATGCGAACGCGAACAAGGCATCGTGAATGCGAAGAAGAAAAGACTTGAGCACCTGATGCATATTTTTTGCAACTTTTCTAAGTTCAAAACAACCCCGGAACAACTTCAAAACACTCCCGAGCCCTCGGGGCTCCTAACCAAACACATACACTAACTCAATAATATCCTACGAACTTAACCGTGCGCTCAAATCGCCAACATAATATCAAAATCGATGAATCAAGCCTCAAAATCACTAGTTTTTCTTCAAACTTCATAAACTTTTAAATTTAGAGTTTTAAGTCCGAAACACGTCAAACGACGTCTAATTTCAACCAAACTTCACAGAAATATCTTAAAACACATATAAGACCTGTACCGGGCGCCGGAACCAAAATACGGGATCGATACCAACACGTTCTATTCAATTTTCATTTTCATTTTCATTTTCCTTTACAATTTCAGAAAAATAATTTCTTTTAAAAATTTATTTCTCGAATTCGGGACCTCAAAATTCGATTTCGAGCTACGCCCGAGTCCCATATTTTTCCACGGACCCTCCGGGACCGACAAATCACGGGCCAAATTTACTCATTTTAATACCAAATTTTAGCATTATTCACAGAAATTTCACATTTAAGCTTTCTGGCTACGCGGTCGGACTGTGCACGTAAATTGAGATGACTAAAAATGAGATTTTCAAGGCCTGAGAAGCATGGAAAGAGAGAGAAAATAGGTGAACACCGAAATCCCAAGTCACCGATTTAAATCCCGAATCGAGGAAAGGGTTTAACTCTGTATACAGTCTGCGAACACAGAAATTCGGGTGACGAATTCTGTTAAGCCGGGAGAAGGTGTTAGGCACTCCCGAGTTCCGTGGTTCTAGAACGGTCGCTTTGATAATACTTGGCTTGACTAAATTGTCTAATTACTGATTTTAGAACCTATGTGCATTTTGCCTTTTGCACCGCTTTTAATTAAAGAAATTATCTTGAAACGGGTTACTCGTACGTATACCCGCTTTGCTTGGCACGGCAAAAATTATGGCACGCGAACGTGTCCACGATTAATGACACTTTATTATTATTATTAATAAAATTTGGGCCAAAGTTGTGCGAACGCATACTCTGGTTTTGTTTTTATAACCATAATTATGTTACGCGAACATATACACAATCACGATAATATTTTTTAAACGGCCCTAAAGGATATTCTACGAAATATTAGTCATTTAATATAATAGCCTACGAAAACCTATTTTATTATTAAAAAAAGTTTGATCGAAGTTGCGCGAACGCATACTCCAAATTGATTTTAAAAAATTGTGATCATATTAAGCAAACGTATATGCAATCACAACCGTGTTTTAAACGGCCCTAAAGGCTTGCTACAAATATCAATCAATTTTTATATCGAAACTAACACGAGGGCCATAGGGATTCAACTATGGATGGCACATCTCCACAAAGGTCAAGCTAATTAATAAACTCAAGGAATTTAAAAGCCTTTTATGCCAAGTTTGGACTTATGCTGCGAGAACAAATAATTAAAAGTCCAATCTTCTTCCAACCTGGGCCCAAAAGGGAGCCCAATTACTTTATCGTGTATGTTACTAACCCACTGACCTTGAGGAACTATTTTAAAACCAGTTAAATGGGCACAAATAGTCGACCCTTACTCAAATAGAATAGGCCGTAATTCTAGATCTCATTCAGATTCCCGTTCTAAATTATACATACACACACTTAATTTTTCAACCATCCAAATCAACCCACAACCATTTGTACTCTGCAAGTCGAAACACTTTTTCATCCTTAGCCATTTCAAACGACTAACAAAAGAGGATGAAGCTGGACGACTTCAACTTCTCAACATATGCATCAAAACTTGATTATAGTAGTATTGTGACTAACAAAATGTTCTAATAATCTAAGATCTAAAACAACATTTTTGGATATTAAAAGTGATGGTCATTTCTAATAACAATATACCATAGGAATTTAAACAAGCATAAATCAGCATACACTACATAACAATCCTATTGCACTATCAATATAAGACTCAGAACACACTGAGAAAGGAGCTAGGAATAGACATTTGATAATACAATATTCATTTCCTTCAAAAACACTTCATGAACCATGGCTTACATGTTTAAAGTCAAAGATGTGTACTTGAAGGTTGAAACAAAGAAGGAAACAGTGAGGGATCAATAGAGTAACAACAAAAGTTATCCCAGCAACAACACAACCCAGATTGAGCAGTAATTCAGCAGAAATCAATTTGAACCAATCAATGAAACAATATTTTTTGAAACAGGAATCAATACTCAAACTTTAAAAGAAACCAGTTAAGCCATTCCTCACAATTACTGAAACTCAGATTGCTTTGTTAAATTGAAATTCACCCGAAATCAGAATCGAGGTCAATGGAACAATAGAATTTTTGCCCTTTGGTATTTTCTAGATTTTTTCTCCCTAAAATCTGACTTGCAAGGCAAGTATCTAATGCCTTTATAGGCAATTGGGTAGGGCAAATTTCAGAATCAGTTTTTTACCCTTTACCCCTTTTTGAACTTTTATTTTAACTAAGTTGCCCTTAAATTCCTGACTTGCTACCCAAGTAATACTATAAAAAATTAGAAATTGCAATTCAAACCCCAACCTAGAAGCTTCTAGAGGCTTCCTTTTTTTAGTACCAAAGATTCCCTAACCTAATTTTCCCAAATTACCCCTTTTAACCACTGTTATTTACCCTTGAAAGATGAAACTGGGTCCAAACCCCACAACCAGTCCCAAATCGTGGGTTGGCTAATAAATTTCACCTTCGACTTTGGGCCTCTATTTTACAGAGACCATATGTAATATAAACCCAACATAACTTCACAATAGCTTTTGACATTATCAATTTATAAGTGAAAAAAAAGGAAAGAAATAAAATAAAAGAAAAACAATTAGCATGAACATATAATATCTATACTGAACTAATGGTTCTGATTTAGCCAAACTAAAAAAAACACAGTAAATTGACCTAATTACAACAGCAGAAATAAAATTCACGAAGAAACAGCAGAGAAAAGACAAATAACACGACTTGAACCAAGATCAATAGGAATGAACGAAAAGAGGACAAAACAAATGAGACCAGAACTGGTAAGCAAACAGAGTTTAAAAAAAGAAAAAGAAATAGACACAAATGCATCATTTACCCGAAACTGCACGAGTGAGGCTGCTGTTGACAAATCAATGGGGCTAATGAACCTTGAAATGAACCAAAATCCATGCTAATATCTCATTCTCACATAGAATAGTTAATTAGCATGGTTTTTTAACTCACTGATGGCCCAGGAAAGGTGTTGACTTAATTTCCGGCACAGGACTCGATTTCGATTTGAAATTCGGAGAGCTACAAGTGTGTTTAAAAGATTAGGAGTGGGGATTTGGACTGAGGGAGGGACGGGGGTTCAAGGGTGTGAATTTGGGAGCGGTTGGGTGGCAGCACCGCCGGACACAGCGGCGGAGGCGACTAGGGTTTTGGTTATTCGAACAGATTGGGTAGGATTTGAGAGAAACGGGGCTTGGATTTGGAAAGAGGAGTGCAATATAGTCAGGTGGTGTTAATTTGGTGGCCATCGAAGACCTGCCGTCACTGTGGGGCGATTACCGGCAGCGACATGCGGCGGAGACGGTTGAGGGCTATCTGAGGTATGAGGGATGAGAGATGGGGGTAGGGGGGACGTCGTTCGGACATTTAAATATTAAGATGACCCCACTTGCCAACCGTTAGATCCTATAACCTCGACGGCCCAGATTAATCGCCAATGAAATGGCGTCGTTTGGTCTCTAAAGAGACGGGCTGGGTCGGGGAGTTGGGCTAGGTCGGGTAAAGGAAGGAACTGGGCCAGTTAATGGCCTTATCGATTGGGCTTGGGTAAATTGCAATCTAGCCCAACCGATTTCCTTTTCTTTCTTTTCTCTTCATTTCTCTTTTAATTCTTTCTTTTCTTTTCTTTTTCTCTTTTTTATTTTTATTTTTCAAGATTAAAATAATTCCTAAATTAATTCCTAGAAATCCACTAACTAAAATAAAAGCATTAATTAATCCTAAAACTCAATTAATTAAAAACCAATTAAAAGGAAAGCTACTTAAAAATAAAAGTTGTAAATTATACTATTTTTGTGATTTTCTCTTTTTTTTATATAAAATAACTCAATTACTCAATTAATCCTAACATGACAAATTAACTCCTAAATGCAAATGCACATATCTTTTGTATTTTTCATTAATTAAAATACACAAACAAAATACAAATAATTAATAGAAAATGTCACGAAAATCCACAAAATTGCAAACACTGGAAGAAATTATTTTGTTTTGAATTTATGGGGGTAATTCATATAGGGCAAAAATCACGTGCTCACAGCTGCCCCTCTTTGCTCGGAAACACGAAGAGTTTTTGTGCAAACATAAGTGAGCAGATACGAGCGATTTTTGCATGTTTGAATACTCCATGTGAAGAATTTTTGAAAGGTTTGACCGCACCCAGCTTCCGAGGTGGCCTACATATCCTTGGCTAAAGAGGAATCAGGTCAGTGTAGTTCGGGAAGATCTGGTAGCAGGGACTACCATGAAGTTGTGGTTGCACTGTTGTTGTTGTTGTTGTTGCTGCTGCTGCTGCTGCTTACTGAACCCCCTTATTATACCGTGTCAAAATAAAGAAGCTAGACTATACTATGATCTATTACAAAAATCCTATCTATATCTTCAAACTTGATCTTGTGGTTCTTGTTGACTTGTATTCTCCCGGTGGAATTCTTTTGTTGTTGCCTTGAATTGTGATTTGAGATGTTTTGCCCTTTCTCCGAGTAATGCTTGACCGCTAAAACTTGAAATGTAGTCCTTTGTTCTCCAGGCGGGCTCTTGACTGCTGAAACTTGAAATGTATGCCCCTGTTCTCCAGGCGGGCTCCCGACTGCTGAAACTTGAAATGTATGCCTCTATTCTCCAGGCGGGCTCCTGACTCAGACAACATAGACAAAACAAAGAAAATTTTCTGCCCCAGTTTGGTGGTTGGGCATCATGTTACCAGATATTAGTAAGAATTTGAAAACTAAAACTTGAATTGTGATACCTCTGTTCTCCAGGCGGGCTCCTGACTGCTGAAACTTGAAATGTATGCCTTTGTTCTCCAGGCGGGCTCCTGACTGCTGAAACTTGAAATGTATGCCTTTGTTCTCCAGGCGGGCTCCTGACTGCTGAAACTTGAAATGTATACATTTGTTCTCCAGGCGGGCTCTTGACTGCTGAAACTTGAAATGTATGCCTCTGTTCTCCCGGCGGGCTCCTAACTGCTGAAACTTGAAATGTATGCCTCTGTTCTCCAGGCGTGCTCCTGACTTTGACAAAATAGACAAAAGAAAGAAAATTTTCTGCCCCAGTTTGGTGGCTGGGCATCACGTTATCGGATATTAATAAGAATTTGAAAACTAAAACTTGAATTGTAATACCTTTATTCTCGAGGCGGGATCCTGACTGCCGAAACTTGAAATGTATGCCTCTGTTCTCCAGGCGGGCTCCTCACTGCTGAAACTTGAAATGTATGCCTCTGTTCTCCAGGCGGGCTCCTGACTGCTGAAACTTGAAATGTATGCCTCTATTCTCTAGGCGGGCTCCTGACTTCGAAAAAATAGACAAAACAAAGAAAATTTTTTGCCCCAGTTTGGTGGCTGGGCATCATGTTACCAGATATTAGTAAGAATTTGAAAACTAAAATTTGAATTGTAATACCCTGTTCTTCAGGCGGGCTCCTGACTACTAAAACGTAAAATGTATGCCTCTGTTCTCCAGGCGGGCTCCTGACTGCTGAAACTTGAAATGTATGCCTCTGTTCTCCAAGCGGGCTCCTGACTGCTGAAACGTGAAATGTATGCCTCTGTTCTCCAGGCGGGCTCCTGACTGCTTAAACTTGAAATGTATGCCTCTGTTCTCCAGCCGGGCTCCTGACTGCTGAAACTTTGAAAAGTATGCCTCTGTTCTCTAGGCGGGCTCCTGACTGTTGAAACTTTAAATGCATGTCTCTGTTCTCCAGGCGGGCTCCTGACTGCTGAAACTTGAAATGTATGCCTCTGTTCTCTAAGCGGGCTCTTGACTGCTGAAACTTGAAATGTATGCCTTTGTTCTCCAGGCGGGCTCTTGACTTCGACAAAATAAACAAAATAAAAAAAAAATTCTGCCCCAGTTTCAATCAAAGAAAAATCTTGTCAGTTTAAAAACATGGTGGTTGGTTTGTTGCCTTGAACTTTGAGGGCGATTGCTCATTCACTTCCCTTAATAACTGATTTCCACTTGAAGACCTTGCCAGTTTACTGACTTACCACTTTCTTTACTGTCCTTATCATCGAAAATACCCCTTCTCTATTTAGACCCGCTTCCCTTTATCTGTTGCATCACTCATGACACGACATTTACCAAGCCCTTGTGTTTCAAATGAATATCAAATCATGACAATTGCCACCCACTCATTGCGCATGTTATTCTCTCTTGACTCAAACCACTGGCTCTAGCCTTGAGGTCTATTGTTCCTTCACTTGCCATGATAACTGATTCCCACCCGAAGACCTTGCTTGTTTATTGACTAACCACTTTCTTTGTTACCCTTAACACAGAAAATATCTTCGATCCGTTCACCAAACACCCTCCATCTTGTTGCATTGTTCATGAATTGATATGTACCAAACCTTCATGTTTCATCGATAATACCTTTGATCCGTTCACCTAACACCCTCCATTTGTTGCATTGTTCCTGAATTGATACGTACCAAACCTTTGTATTTCACACGAATCCTAAAGCACGTCAATTGCCACCCACTCAAGGTGTATGTTGTTCTTTCTTGACTTAAACCACTGGCCTTGGACTTGAGGTCTGTTGCTCCTTTACTTGACATGATAACTGATTTTCATTCGAAGACCTTGCTTGTTCCTTGACTATCCACTTCATTTGTCGCTCTTAACACAGAAAATACCTCTTCTCCGTTCAAACCCAATCACGTCAATTGCCATCCCCCCTCAGTTTGTATGCTGTTCTTTATTGATTTAAATCCCTGGTCAGGTCCTTGAGGTCTACAGCTCCCTCATTTGCCATGATAACTTTGATTTCTGATTGGAAGATCTTGCTCGTCACTGGTTTACCACCCTTTGCCAATCCTATCACAGGAAATACCTTTGATCTGTTCACCCTAACCCTTCATCTGTTTCATTGTCCATGAATTGATATATACCAAGCCTTTGTATTTCACACGAGTCCCAAAGCATGTTGATTGTTACCAGCTCAGTGTGTTTGCTATTCTTTCCTGACTTATGACGCTTTGATGTGTTCACCAGATCCCGTTTTGTGCAATTGGAAAGCTTGGTGGTAGATTTTGAAGTCATTTCTCACTTGTTATGACCAAATAGACTCAAGAGGAGGAAGTAAACAAAACAAAAGGAATAGAGTAAAGGACAAAGGAAAGAGATAATTCCTAACAAGAAAGCTACGAAGTAGAAACCTATCAGATGTGGATACCAACTCTAATGACCATGACATGCAACTATAGATATTCTGTCACGCAAATCTGATATAACTCCAGTTATACCCCTAAACCGTGAAACTGGGCTTCAATGCTTCGCTTATCCAATCTGATTCACAATCCTTATCCGACTTTTAGTGCCCGAAGGGTTTTCACCATCAAGCCTCTCTCTTTTTGGCCTTTCTCTCATCTTACCGTCGCCTTATGGTGCCCGTGAAGGTTTTAACCATTAAGACTCTCTCTTTTTTTATTTCTCTCAGCTTTATTTCTCCTTAAGGTGCCCGTGAGGGTTTTCACCAATAAGACTCTCTCATTTTTGACTTCTCTCAGCTTTCATCGCCTTGTGGTACCCGTGAGGGCTTTTATCAATAAGACTCTTTCATTTTTCATTGCCCTTGTTTGGACCGGAGTGTTTCCCCTGATATGATTCACCTCTACTTTCTCGCCTTGGCATCTCTCGAAGACTGATCGGAAGGTCCTTCTCTGGACTGTAATGTGGGCTTTTGGATGGGGTTAGAAAGAAAGGGTACCAAAAGGCTCAAAACAATTCAAATGGGTTCAAAATTACAACTTTCGGAATCAAATCTCTTGCAAAACCACAACTTCTACCCTAGTTTATTTTCTTAGGGACTTTTGGATTTTTATTTTGATGGGACCGAACCATGAGGCTGCCTACGTATCCTTAAAAGGAATCAGGTTGAATGTAGTTCATGTCATAGGACTTACTTTATTGTTGTGATTTTTCTTTTCTTTTTCTTCCTCTTTCTCTTCTTTTCTTTTCTTTCTTCCTTTTTCTCTTTTTGTCGTTTTGTTGTTTTGTTTTTCTTTTTCTTCTCTTTTTCTTCTTTTTTTTTCTTTTCTCTTTTTTTCCTTTCTCTTTTCTCTTTTTCCTTCACTTATCTTTTGCACTTGCGTTTCTGATCTTTGCTACTGATTCCGAAAGAGGGGTATGAAAGAAAATAAATAAGGCTCAAAGGGGTAACAAAAGATAAAGTGTTTAGATAGCAGAACAAAATGTCTTCGTTATTCCAACCTTCAAAACATTCCAATTACAAACAACATAGTTAAACAACCATAGAAAACATTCGTATCATCTTTTGGTTGTGCCAGACTTGATAACCATATCCACACATTCGCGTTCTTCATTTGTTGAATACAAAGCACTATTGGACAACACTCTCACTTTCCTTACCACGAACGGCCCCTGTTAATTTGGCAAACTTGCCTTTAGGGATTCTTTATATTCTATCTGTCCCAGTTTCACATGGTTTGGGTTTCAAATGATCTCAAAGTGTTGAAATCCATTCTTATTTCCCTCAAGTGCCCCTGTCAACTTCAAAATTGTTTCAATGTTTCATGACTAAACTAACTTTTGAGCTCAACTGAGAATTACGCATGCATGTCATGTCACTAGAGCCAACAGGAAAAGAATTGTAAAAAGAAAGAGAACTAAGCGAAAGAAAATGACTAGAAATAACAAAAAATAGGAAATTGTATTAGATAGAAACGGTTCGAACAACAAGACTAGCAAACTAGACTGGGATTACAACCCTGGAACAAACCTAGACAGTGCTAAACGAGCTACTACGACTAAACAAATAGGCAAAATGAAAGGATAGAAGGGTTTGAGTCACAAGACAATATCCGGATTACAACCCTGAAATAATCCGGACAACAGAAATGACAACAAAATAAACCACCAAAACTTCACTCCGGCTGACCAAGAAATGGAGCGTTTTTCCAATTACCAAGCACGGCATCTTAGCCAATGAGTTTCGCATCATTATTGCCAAGACCATTATCAACTTCAATCAACAAGTTCCCAAGAGGATTCGCATACTCCTTGTCACTTTCATCGACCCCAACTACCCCTTCTTGAATCATTCTTTCTATTTCCCTTTTCAAAGAGCGACAATCTTCACTGCTATGCCCCTGGACATTAGAGTGGTACATGCATCGAACAGCAGGATCAAAGCCTTTCGCATAAGGGTCTGGAGTATAGCCGAGAAGCGGCTCAATCAGGCCAGAATGCTTTAACTTTTCAAACAAACTTGTGTAAGATTCTTCGATGCGCGTGAAATTATCTTTTTGCCTTTGTTTCCCCCCATGCCTCAGTTTTCTAAGATTGTTGGATGCTTGAAAATGCTCTGAAGGCACACATGGATTTTGCAATGCTGGTGCTCGCCCTAGGGGGTGACCTGGTAGTTGGACAGATGGCCGGATGTTGTTCGGCGGATAATACTAGGGTGGCTTATGTGGAGTTTGGGGATGTTCACGGGGTCGGTATTGAGGCTGAAAGCATTTAGCAAGAACGGCCACTGGACCCTGTCGTTGGCGGGGCTCAACAACACCTTTCCTATCAATGGGAGGGCTATACCGAGCAACTTGTTCGTTCCATCTGAGCCAAAATCCTTAAAACTTTCCTTGGGTTTCTTTTCCATCTGAGATAAGGAGGAGCGATTTGGGACAATGTCTTTATTGTACTGAAAATGTAGCACAAACTCTTGAGCCATGTCGCCCAATGTAGGCCACTTACCGACATCTTGACGATTATGCCATTCCAAAGCTTCCCCAGTCAGGCTCTCACTGAAATACGCCATCAACAAATCATCTTTCTTTCCAACACTTCTCATTTCACTGCAATAGACCCTCAGGTGGGTTACCGGATCTCCACACCCATCATACAAGTTAAATTTCGGCATTTTAAATCCCACAGGCAGGCGAACATTGGGGAACATACATAATTCTTTGCAAGACATGTTACCCTGGCCTCCCATTCCTTGCATGTTCTTTAGGGATTGTTCTTCACCTTTCAGCTTCATGGGTATCTCATCTTGCCCTACTTCTCCTGCAACCTTTTCATTTTCCACATGAGGCTCATCTTGAGGGCTCTGCTTGTATGAGCCAGGAACCTTGTGGACAACTTCTACGAGGTGGTATTGGGTATCTTGATCTTGGAGACAAATGGGTGAATCTGGGGAGTATGGAGAATCATTTGGCATTGTGTCTGGAGCTTGGGTAAGGGTGGCATTTAAGAAGCTAGGTGGTGGCGGGGGTGGTGCCTTCCCAGTCATCCAAGCCTGATACATGTCCGCCATGTGCTGTCTTAACATTTTTACCTCTTCAATTAACCCATTTTCCTGCTCAACCAATTGCTTTCGGGCCCCGGTATCAACCAACCCAGCTTTGTTATTGTTTGCCATTGCCTTTGACTTTGTGTTGTAGAAAGGAGTTACCATTTTAAAGCCACAAACCAACCACCCTTCTACTATGAACACAACAAAATGAAGCCATCACGTCAGCGTTAGGGCATTTAACATAAGATAATCTCACTCCATGTGCAATGCACTTAGCCACAGTTATCGGTTCTAAAATGACTTCGAGGGTACAAAGGTCAGTTGGCATCATCCCAATTTGTTCATTTCAACCTCTCTTTTCTTTCTCGCTCATTTTCTTTTGATTATCGCTCTTCTCTTTCCTCTCATTTCTCATATCCCATGGTTCCACCTCTTTTATTTCTTTCTTTTTCTTTTTTTCTTTTTCTTTTTTTCCTTTTTCTTTTAATAATAAAAAATGATTCGATCAAATCCTATGTAGGTTGCCTACGTATCATGACCTCGCATGAATCAGATCTTTGCGTAGTTTTGGAAAAATCGAGAATAAAATAAACACACTGATATTCTCTTTTTTTTTTCTTTAATGGCTACTCTGATGAGCAAAGAGAAATAAAAGAAGCAAATCTTTTTTTTTGAATTTTCTAGACTTAATATTCTATGACCTATTCTAAACTCAAGCTTAACGGGCATGTTTATTTTTTCTTTTTTTTCCTTTTGAAACAAATACTCTATTAAGGAAATATCCTAAAAGAGAAAAATATTTTTTGATTCTTTTTTTTTTAAGAAAAAAATCTAAAGAATAAATCACAGAAAAAATATTTTAGATTTTCATTTGATATGCTGATGCAAGATTTCGAAACAAGCAATGAAGAAGATAAAACAAAATTTTTTTGGATTTCAATTTTGATTGTCTAAAGAAGAATTTCTAATGATAAACAAAAGATAAAGTATGCACAATATCCTAAAGTCCTAATAAAAATAGATTTTTTTTTCATTTTTCACTAATCTCCCAAAGAAACACCTCAAAAGAAAATCTTTTTTTTTTTACTTTGGAATTAATACCTTAAAGAAAACCTCTTAAAGAGGTACCAAAAGGAAAATTCTTTTTTTTTTAATTTTGGTCCTAATATACTAAAGGAAATATAAAAATAATTCATTTTAAGTCCTAGATATTAATTGCCTAAAGGAAAAACAACCTCAAATTTTTTCATTTCTAAAATTAGTATTCTAAAGAAAACTTGCAACATCTTTTTGTTTTGGATTTTTGAGTTACATCACATTTTTCAAATATAAAGCAGAAAATACAATGACAAAGACTTGACATTACCGCACAAAACTAGAAAGTAAAAAACGATATAAAATGAAGAACAGACTCAAAACATAAAAATAAAACAAATCTCCTTAAGCAACTCCTGAATGCAGCGGTCCTGGGGTATCTGTGCTGTTCAAACTCTAGTAAGTAAATTCATACATATATGAGAAAACTTAAACCAACACTATATGAGACAAGACATGGTTGCGATTATTTTTGCAAAATGACTTATTTATCCAAAAGGTGGCTAGAAGTGTAAAATTTGGCTAAGACCCCGCAAAGCCAAGAACCTAATATTTACTAGGAAGATCGGACCCTATGTGGGTTGCCTACGTATCACGGCCCGAAAGACGAGAATCAGGTATGCGTAGTTCGGGTAGATTGGGTACGATTGAGAACAACTAATTTAGAGAAAACATATTTTTTTTTTGCTTTTTCTTGAAAAACGATGAAAAAGTGCAAAATCTTTTTGAATTTTTCAAACTCCTTTTTTTTTCTTAGCAAAAATCTGACAGAAAATATAATTGGGCCCCACTCGCTTTATCTTCACACTTCACCCTCTCTTTATCTTTTTTTCTTTCTTTTTTTTCCATTTTTTTCCATTTTTTTCATTTTTTCATTTGTCCTCAACTATCATTGGTCCGCCAAATGACCCTTTTACCCTTAGATAAATGCAACTTGTAGCACATTAGGATACATCAGGATGGTCTGTTATTTTGGGTGCACCTGTCCTAGATGGACCCAACCCCTGTGTTGAGTCCCCTAAGTCAAATGCGTGAGATGCAAACAAGCGCTCCTACTAGGGATCCGACATGAAGCTATGTTTTTCTAGGTTTAAAAACCTAGGGTTTTGGTCTAGACTTGGGGTACCCGAGCGGACAACTGGGGCCGAGGAGGGGGCGACGTACCAGGAGCACTAAACTCTGCCCGGCCTTATCGCATGCCCAGCCTCGCTCTATTTGGTATAATTTCTACAGAAAAAGCGGGCTACGCGAACGTATGCACCATTTTCAGAAGACTCAGTGGCGTAAGAAGGCAATTATATACAATTCAACAATATTAAAGCGGTAAACAGATAGCATTTAGCACAAAGGTTCACAAAATACAATAATATCAACAATAAATAAGCTAAGTAAAAATCATAAAACAAGCTCGAATTCTTGAATCCCGAACAATAAGTTCTAGGTTCTTGTCCCCAGCAGAGTCGCCAGAGCTGTCACACCTCCTTTTCCTACTACACCTCCGGAAGGAGTATAATAAAGGGAGTTATTTCCAACTTGAAGTGACAATCGAAATGGGATCATATTATTAAAAATCAGAGTCGCCACTTGGGAGATTTATGGTGTCCCAAGTCACCGGTTTGAATCCCGAATCAAGGAAAGGGTTTGACTCTGTATACAGTCTGCGAATACAGAAATCCGGGTAAGGAATTATGTTAACCTGGGAGAAGGTGTTAGGCACTCCCGAGTTCCGTGGTTCTAGCACATTCGCTTTGATCATACTTGGCTTGACTAAATTGTCTAATTGCTGATTTTAGAACTTATGTGCATTTTGCCTTTTGCACCGCTTTTAATTAAAGAAATTATCTTGAAATGGGTTACGCGTACGTATACCCGCTTTGCTTCGCGCAGCAAAAATCATGTCACGCGAACGTGTCCACGATTAATGACGCTTTATTATTATTAAGAAAATTTGGGCCAAAGTTGCGCAGATGCATACTCTGGTTTTGTTTTTATAACCGTAATTATGTTACGCGAACGTATACACAATCATGATAGTATTTTTTAAATGACCCTAAAGGATATTCTACGAAATATTAGTCATTTAATATAATATCCCATGAAAACCTATTTTATCATGAAAAGTTTGATCGAAGTTGCGCGAATGCATACTCCAAATAGATTTTAAAAAATTGAGATCATGTTATGCGAACGTATACGCAATCACAACCGTATTTTAAACGGCCCTAAAGGCTTGATACGAATATTAATCAATTTTTATATCTAAACTAACACGAGGGCCATAGGGATTCAACTATGGATGTCACACCTCTACAAAGATCAAGCTAATTAATAAACTCATGGAAGTTAAAAGCCTTTTATGTCAAGTTTGGACTTATGCTGCGAGAACAAATAATTAAAAGTCCAATGTTCTTCCAACTTAGGCCCAGAAGGGAGCCCAATTACTTTATCGTGTATGTTACTAACCCACTGACCTTGAGGAAATATTTTAAAACAAGTTAAATGGGCACAAATAGTCGACCCTTACTCAAATAGAATAGGCCGTAATTCTAGATCTTATTCAGATTCCGGTTCTAAATTATACATACATACACTTAATTTTTCAACCATCCAAATCAACCCACAACCATTTGTACTCTACAAGTCGAAACACTTTTTCATCCTTAGCCATTTCAAATGACTAACAAAAGAGGATGAAGCTGGACGACTTCAGCTTCTCAACATATGCATCAAAACTTGATTATAGTAGTATTGTGACTAAAAGAATATTCTAACAATCTAAGCTCTAAAATAATATTTTTGGATATTGAAAGTGATGGTCATTTCTAATAACAATAGACCCTAGGAATTTAAACAAGCATAAATCAGCATACACTACATAACAATCCTATTGCACTATCAATATAAGACTCAGAACACACTGAGAAAGGAGCTAGGAATAGAGAACATTTGATAATACAATCTTCATTTCCTTCAAAAACACTTCATGAACCATGGATTACATGTTTAAAGTCAAAGTTGTGTACCTGAAGGTTGAAACGAAGAAGGAAATAGTGAGGGATCAGCGGAGTAACAACAAAAATTATCCCAGCAACAACACAACCCATATTGAGCAGTAATTCAGTAGAAATCAATTTGAACCAATCAATGAAACCGTATATTTTGAAACAGGAATAAATACTCAAACTTCAAAAGAAACCAATTAAGCCATTCCTCACAATTACTGAAACTCAGATTGCTTTGTTAAATTGAAATTCACCCGAAATCAGAATCGAGCGCAATGGAACAGTAGAATTTTTGCCCTTTAGTATTTTCTGGATTTTTTCTCCCTAAAAGTCTGACTTGCAAGGTAAGTATCTAATGCCTTTATAGGCAATTGGGCAGGGCAAATTTCAGAATCAGTTTTTTACCCTTTACTCCTTTTTGAACTTTTATATTACCTAAGTTGCCCCTAAATTCCTGACTTGCTACCCAAGTAATACTATAAAGAATCAGAAATTGCAACTCAAACCCCAACCTAGAAGCTTCTAGGGGCTTCTTTTTTTTAGTACCAAAGATTCCCTAACCTAATTTTCCCAAATTACCCCTTTTAACCACTGTTATTTACCCTTGAAAGATGAAATTGGGTTCAAACCCCACACAGTCCTAAATCGTGGGCTGGTTAACAAATTTCACCTTCGACCTTGGGCCTTTATTTTACAGAGACCATATGTAATTTAAACCCAACATAATTTCACAATAGCTTTTGACATTATCAAACTATAAGTGAAACAAAAAAAACAAAAAGGAAAGAAATAAAACAAAAGGATAACAATTAGCATGAACATATAATATCTATACTGAACTAATGGTTCTGATTTAGCCAAACTAAAAAAACACAGTAAATTGACCTAATTACAACAGCAGAAATAAAATTCACGAAGAAACAACAGAGAAAAGACAACTAACACGACTTGAACCAAGCTCAATAGGAATAAACGGAAACAGGGCAAAAAAAATGAGATCGGAACTGGTAAGCAAACAGAGTTTAAAAAAAAAAAAAGAAATAGGCACACAATTAATAAAACAGAAATGTATCACTTACCCGAAACTGAACCAAAATCCATGCTAATCTCTCATTATCACATAGAATAGTTGATTAGCATGGTTTTTTAACTCACTGATGGCCCAGGAAAGGTCTTGACTTAATTTCCGGCACCAGACTCGATTTCGATTTGAAATTCGGAGAGCTACAAGGGTGTTTAAAGGATTAGGATTGGGAATTTGGACTGAGGGAGGGACGGGGGTTCAAGGGTGTGAATTTGGGAGCGGTTGGGTGGCGCCGTCGCCGGACACGGCGGAGGCGGCAGCTAGGGTTTTGGTTATTCGAACAGATTGGGTAGGATTTGCGAGAAACGGGGCTTGGATTTGGAAAGAGGAGTGCGAGATAGTCAGGTGGTGTTAATTTGGTGGCCATCGGAGACCTGCCGCCGCCATGGAGAGATTTCCGACGACGGCATGCGGCGGAGACGGTGGAGGGCTATCTGAGGTGTAAGGGATGAGAGATGGGGGTAGCGGGGACGTCGTTCGGACATTTAAATATTAAGATGACCCCACTTGCCAACTGTTGAATCCTATAACCTCGACGGCCCAGATTAATCGCCAATGAAACGGCATCGTTTGGCCTCTAAAGAGACGGGCTGGGTCGGGGAGTTGGACTGGGTCGGGTAAAGGAAGGAACTGGGCCGGTTAATGGCCTTATCGATTGGGCCTGGGGAAATTGCAATCTAGCCCAAACGATTTCCTCTTCTTTCTTTTCTCTTCATTTCTCTTTTAATTCTTTCTTTTCTTTTTTTTTTCCTCTTTTTTTTTGTTTTTCAAGATTAAAATAATTCCTAAATTAATTCCTAGAAACCCACTAACTAAAATAAAAGCACTAATTATTCCTAAAACTCAATTAATTAAAAACCAATTAAAAGGAAAGCTACTTAAAAATAAAAAGTGCAAATTACACTATTTTGTGATTTTCTCTTTTTTATATATAAAATAACTCAATTATTCAATTAATCCTAACATGACAAATTAACTCCTAAATGCAAATGCACATATCTTTTGTATTTTTTATTAATTAAAATGCACAAATAAAATGCAAACAATTAACAGAAAATGCCACGAAAATCCACAAAATTGCAAACACTGAAAGAAATTATTTTGTTTTGAATTTATGGGAGTAATTAATATAGGAAAAAAATCACGTGCTCACAGGTCTACTTATCACGATAATCACTTTGACAAGATTTAATAAAATTTACCTGAAAAGTCTATTATGCCCTTGACATTATAAATCCTCCAATTTATGTAATACATTCTAGATATTTTATAATATATTTTTACCAAGGAATTTTACTTTAAAATTAAAATAATTATATATTATTGTATTTATTATTATTATAATATATTAGTACGTTTAATTTTCCCATGATATTGAATTTGTTTAATCATAATCAAGCATGAACATATTTTTCAAATATAAAAACGATAAAAAAAACATTAATTTGAAATAGCAAAAACAGATTTGTTTAACAAATGATAGTTTTTATAGTCAGCAAAACTATTAATTTTTTTAAAATATATTTGAGTTTAATATTAACTTTTAAGCTTTATCTGCTGATATTATTTATTTGAAACTGTTAAATTGATGTGTGAGTTTACTAAATATTGGTATTTTATTTATTAGATTATTTGATTGATAAATCTGTGACCTTTAATTTTATAATTCTTATTAAAAATATTTCATTAGGAGTGGTTAAGAACGGTGACGTGAGATTTGTTCATTGTAAAGTTAGTGAAAAATTTAATAACGCTATCAATATATCTTGAAAGTTAACGTTAAGGAAAAATTAAATATACGAATATATTATAAAAATAATACATAAAATAATATTAAGTTATTTTAGTTATAAATAAAATACCTACGTAAAAATATGTCATATAGTATATAATATAGAAGATATTACATAAATATGAAGATTTATATAATATCAAGGGCATAATAGACTTTTCAAGTAAAAATATTATAAAATTTGGCAAATGTGACTTTTGTGATAATTAGAGCAAAGTAAAATAATTTTTGTATAACAAAAGAAAGAAATGTGACTTTTGAGTAATGAACACAACGTTAAATGATTTTTACGTAACAAAAAAAATAACTTTTGGTAATAAACACAAAAGTTCAATGACCATCGATAAAATTAACTCCAAATATAGTGGATTACAAAATTAAACTTCAATCATTATTTTCTATTCAAATTTTAAAAAGCTATGTTTACCAACTTCCTCCTCATTTCCTTTGTTTTGACCATCCCAATCTTATTATTCTCATTAGTGCACCACATTGGTTTTGATTAGGGTTATCTACCCAATCAACCACAACATGTGCAATGTCATAACAAGTAGCATTATCTGTTACATAAAATAGATTACCCATCAGTAAAGAAGATTTTACTCCACCAAAGAACATGTTAACAAATGGGCAAAGAAAGGGTGTGACACAATGGTCGATGAATTGAAATGAAAATCATGAGGGACAGGTTCCAAATCCTAGCATAGATAAAGGTTCGCTTAGTGAAATAGCCGAGGTGTGAGCCAACTGATTCGGATATTTGCGTGACATAGTGATCAACGATGAAATGAAAACCATGAGGGATCAGAGTTCAAATTCTATCATAGACAGATTTCGTAAGTGAAATGTAACGACCCTAGTTCACCAATCGTGAACACGTCATGACGGCACCTAGCCTTCGCGACTAGGTAAGCCTAACACAAATTGCGGAAGTAACAACATTTATGAAATTATAATCAAAAGCTAAATAACATGAGTAATATATACAGTTGCCGCTTGGCACATACACTTCAACACTTTAAAATTCTGAAACTATCCCAAAGACCAGGAAACCCACAGGCAACACATGCTAAGAGTAATACATAATACTGCTCTAACTCCGGAATTTCTACACAACCGACAGAAAGGAAAATCATATACTACAGCTGGAATAAGATAGAGACTCCTGGTCTGCGGACGTGGCAGATATACTTCAAAATCTCTGAATATCACTCCTGGATCACTGATAATGTGCCGGACCGGAAGTACCTGGATCTGCATATGAAAAACATGCGTAGAAGAGGCATGAGTACACCACAGCGGTATTCAGTAAGTGCCAAGCCTAACCTCGGTTGGGTAGTGACGAGGAAGGTCAGGGCCCTACTGAGGTAAAATATAATGATCAATATGATAATGAGGAGACAATATGTGTATAATCACAGCAGATATCCAGCAAAAAAGTAAGTAAAACAGTAGCAGAGAACAAACAAAATCAATGAATAGAGGTACAAACCATAACTGGATATTTATCATCGGGGATCTCCTGGTATCCCGAGGATCTCTTGGTATCCTCAATAATAATTCTGGGATCTCTTGGTATCCACAATAATAATTCTAGGATCTCTTGGTATCCTCAATAATAATTCTAGGATTTCTTGGTATCCTCAATAATAATTCTGGGATCTCTTGGTATCCTCAATAATAATTCTGGGATCTCTTGGTATCCTCGATAATAATTCTAGGATCTCTTGGTATCCTCAATAATAAATTCTGGGATCTCTTGGTATCCACAATAATAATTCGGGGATCTCTTAGTATCCCAAGGATCTCCTGGTATCCTCCATATATAATCATTTCTATGCCAGGGATCTCTTGGTATCCCGCACTCTCAGTCTTAGAACATAACACGTACAGGGGGAGCTCCCGGGATGCTGTCCCGTAGTCCCAAATTTAAATCAAAAAACAACAACTCAAAATATCAAACAATTACCAAACTCATAGCAAATAATAGTAGATTCTAGCCTAATATGCTTCATAGAATGCAAACAAGGCAGTTTAAACAAATAGGCAGTAAGTCCACTAAACATGCTTTTCTATGCTAGCACAGGCTATAATAGCAAGTAGGATAAAGCAAATACGAAAGAAACTCAACTCAAGTATTTTTAAGTAAAAATTCGAATTTTCAACAATTAGCTCAAGTACGCGCTCGTCACCTCACGTACAAGGCATTTAACTACCAATTTCATATCTTAAGGGACGAAGTCCCTCACACAAGTTTAGACAAGCCACTTACCTCGAACAAGTGCACATCAACCTGAAACGACGTTCTTGCCATGAGTATCTGACTCCAAATAGCTCAAATCTATTCAATTAAATTGCATATTTTAAATAATAATTCAAGTAATTGATTCTGCAATTAAATTCTAAGCTAATACGCGAAATTATATAAAATGACCAAAATGCCTCTCGGGCCCCACATCTCGAAACCTAGTAAAATTTATATTTCCAGAAACCTCGCACTCTCACGAGTCTAACCATACCAAATATATTCAATTCCGACACCATTTGGTCCTTCAAATCTTCATTTTATATTTTTGAAAGATTCCACAATTTTCTTCCCAAATTCCATCTCAAATCACTAATTAAATAATGAATTCAATGGTATATTCATGTATTCTAACCAAATCTGAGTTAGAATCACTTACCCCGATATATTTCTTGAAAAACCTTCGAAAAATCGCCAAAATCCGAGCTCTCTAGATCAAAATATAAAATAAAACCCAAAACCTCGTATTTATTGATTACCCTACGGATTCCACCTATGCGGACCGCACAAAAATAACCCAGGTCCGCGCAAAACTAGTGCGGTCCGCGCAAAAACGACGGCGGCCGCGCAGCTTTTGCTCTGTTGTAACAGGCTTTAGTATCTTGTCCATAACTTTCTCTACATATGTCCAAATTACAATGTCTTTAGCTTTGTGGAAACTAGACACGAAGGCTACAACTTTCGTTTTTGAATCACCTCCAAATTCCTTGTAGATCAAAAGAGATGAGCTTCCGAAGTAGGACTAGCGATCTGCAGGTCTTCACGACCGCGGGCCGCGTCGCCTGACCGCACCCAGTGCTAGGCCAGCGCGCCCCGCGCTAATAGGACCGCGGTCCGCGCCCAAATGACTGCCCCATCCATTTTCTAAGTTCCGGGATGTCCGTACTCGCTCAAAACTCACCCGAAACACACCCGAGGCCCCCGGGACCTCAACCAAAAGCACCAACGCATCCTAAAATATTATACAAACTTGTTCCAATCATCAAAACACTTCGACTAACACTAAAATCATCGAATTACATCAAATTCAAGCCTAAGTTCCTTTAAAACTTCCAAAACACATATTCGGTCAAAAACCCAACCAAAACATGTCCGAATGACTTGAAATTTTGCACGCATATCCCAAATCATCTAACGAAGCTACAGCAACTTCCGGAATTCCGTTCCGACCTTTGGATCAAAATTTCACATATCAACCGGAATTCGCCAAAATACTAACTTTTGGCATTTCTAGTCTAAATGAGCTACGGACTTCCAAAATACATTCCGAACACGCTCCCAACCCCGAAATCACCTAATGGAGCTGATGGGACCATCAGATTTCCATTCCGAGGTTGTCTTCACACAGTTCTAATTACGGACCATTTTTCAACACTTAGGCTCTCATTTATGGACTAAGTGTCCCAAAACACTCTGAATCCTAACACCGAACTTCCCGGCAAACCAAAATAGCATAAATGAACTTAGGGGAAGCAGTTAATAGGGGTTCGGGGCATAAATTCTGAAAATGACCGGCCGGATCGTTACATCCTCCCACACTTAAACATTCGTTCGTCCTCGAACGAGCATAAATAGCATACCTGAAGTAGTGAAAAGATGAGGATATCGGCTGCGCATATCCCGTTCGATCTCCCAAGTCACCTCCTCAACCGGCTGGCCCCGCCACCGAACCTTTACTGAAGTAATGTTCTTTGATCTCAACTTTTGACATGTCCGCTCAATATAGCAACTAGCTCCTTAACATAAGATAAATCCTTGTCTAACTGGACTGAGTTGAAATCCAACACGCGTGATGGGTCACAGTGATACCTATGGAGCATCGAAACATGAAATACCGGATGAACTCCTGCTAAGCTGGGGGTAGGTCAAGCTCATAAGCAACTTCTCCGACACGCTTCAACATCTCAAAAGGGCCAACAAACCTCGGACTCAGCTTCCCTTTCTTTCTAAATCTCATAACGCCTTTCATAGGCAAGACCCGAATCAGAACCTTCTCTCCAACCATATCGGAAACATCACGATCTCTTCGATCCACATAACTCTTCTGCCCTGACGAGGCTATATAGAGTAAATCCCGAATCACTTTAAACTTTTCCACAGCATTATAAACCAAGTTTGTGCCAATAATCCAACCTTACCCGACTCGAACCAACCCATCGGGTCTCTAGTGTTCATAATTAACCTACTTATAGTTGGGGCACCGAGCTACAATTCCGACTAGGCTCTGAAAGATCCAACCTCACAACTGGCTGGCAAAGGCCTGAACATCCATTGCCATAGGCCTCTTGATGTTGGTAGGTAAGCCAAACTTCCCAAACTCTCTGCCCGGCGACTCAAGGCATCAGTTACCACATTGGCCTTGCCCGGGTGATACAAAATAGTAATATCCTAATCTTTCAACAACTCTAACCAACTTCTCTGATGCAAATTTATATCCTTTTGCTTGAACAGTTGCTGCAAACTCCGATGGTCGGTATAAATCTCACAAGGCATACCGTACAAATAATGACGCCAGATTTTCAAGGCGTGAACAAAAGCAGCTAACTCAAGATCGTGGATAGGATAATTTTTCTCATGTACCTTCAACTATCTGGATGCGTAGGCAATCACCCTACCGTCATGCGCCAATACCGCTCCAAGGCCAATCTTCGAGGCATCGCAATATACAGTATAAGACCTTGAACCTGTAGGCAATACCAAAACTGGGAATGTAGTCAAAGATGTCTTGATTTTTTTTTTTTTGAAAGCTAGCCTCACACTCTTCCGCCCACTGGAAAGGAGCACGTTTCTAGGTCAGTCTGGTCATAGGGGCTGCAATCGATGAAAACCCCTCCACAAAACGACGGTCGTAACCCGCCAAGCCAAGAAAAATGTGGATCTCTACAGCTGAGGATGGTCTGTGGTAATCATGCACTGCTTCCACCTTCTTTAGATCCACCCAAATACCCTCACTCACTACCACATGGCCTAAGAATGCCACGGAATACAACTAGAACTCACATTTTGAAAACTTTGCATATAATTTTTTTTCTCTCAGAGTCTGAAGCACTGTCCTCAAGTGTTGCTCATGATCTTCCCGACTCCGGGAATACACCAGAATGTCATCAATAAGGACAATGACAAAATTAAAGATATGGCCAGAATACACTATGCACCAAATGTACAAAAACTGTTGGATCATTGGTCATCCCAAATGACATACAAGAGACTCGCAATGATCATACGAAGTTCTGAAAGCAGTCTTCGGGATATCTGGATACCGAACCTTCAACTGATGGTAACCTGAGCACAAATCAATATTAGAATACACATGTGCGCCCTTAAACTAGTCAAACAGATCATCAATAAGAGGCAAGGATAACGGTTCTTTAGTGTAGCCTTATTCAACTGGCGGTAATCAATACACATACGCATAGAACCATCCTTTTTTTTCTTCACAAATAACACAGGAGCACCCCAAGTGATACACTAGGCCGAAATAAAACCCTTTTCAAGAAAATTCCTATAACTGATCCTTCAACTTAACTGAAGGTTTCACCTCATCCTTAGTCCATAACCTTAGGACAAGACCCAAACTTCAACATCTAACATTCATCATAGGGCCTGAATTCCATATTGTCACATTGCATTAGTCTTATTTCAACATACTTCAACTTTTAATAGCGCTTAATTACTTCGAAATTATTTTCTTCAGAATGTTACACTCCCCCCCCCACTTAGGGTCATTCGTCCTCAAATACACAACGTAACCTATCTCTTTCTTCGCACATCTTAATATCTCAAATTTTTTCTAACTCCCAAATTTTTCAAAAATTTCGGCAGAGCCTCCCCTGTAATTGGGCCTATCCATCTACCAGAGTAACACCAAAATAACTCCTAACAATACATCCACAACCCAATGAAACACCACTATATATATATATATATATATATCTCTGCATTACAAGCATCACATTATCATAATGATATCTGGACATGAAACACGTCATCTGTATGCCCATAACCTCGTCTCTGGCCATAATAGTTGTTCATAAATCACAACATTGCCAATTAACCTTATGTTAACAAACATCTCATTTCAGACCTCCGCTTTAC